>NW_019292598.1:38785-49144 GCF_000500325.1 Leptinotarsa decemlineata | reverse complement strand
AGAGGCTCCAACAGATTCAATGCATCGCCAGAACACTTCGTGACACGATTATCGTCAAACTTAAACCAGTCCGTTTCGTCTTTGACCAAGGCGTAATAATGACACACTGTGTTGCAATGAAAAGCTCAAAAAGCGTTTTAAAAACCTATCGCTTGTTTCTTAGCAGATATATTAGACTTCATAGCGAAATAAATACCAAAATTACAATATGGGGTCAATAAAAATGTACATTCACGATATCCTATAAAACCTATTCTACTATTTTTTCAAAAATAGTAGGCTCTATTATTATGAAACAAAAAGTTTTTGACAGTGACACAACTGGTAATCAAACCATTATCATTGTTTCAACTGGTTTAAAATCATTGTCATTTTGAAATATTGTAAAATGAGGACTTATCCCCAGGAAGAACGAATTGATATGATTTTGATAATTGGTGAGTGTAAACAAAATTTTTCATTGGCGTCAAGTGTATATGCCCAAAGGTATCCTAACAGGAGACATCCTAATAAGCGTTCATTGGAAAAGTTATTGCAGCTTTTCCAAAGAACAGGTGGTGTAGAATAATTGGAACGCAAGTTGTAGGTCCTTACTTTTTTATGGTCATTCAAACGGCGTCATGTTTCTTGAATTTATTAAGGATAATTTGCCTATGCTGTTGGAAAGTATACCTCCTGATATTCGTTAACAGATGTGAATGCAGCTGCATGGTGCTCCTGCACACTTTTAGTTTCTCATGGTATTACCAGACCAGTCTCGATATTTTTTTTGGGTTAATCAATGTACTGAGTGTAGTCTGGCTGTCAATGCGAATGTTTATTACTGTAGTTTTTTCCCAACACCAAATCGTTATTTTCAACACCTCAACACGTGTTTCGATCACCAGGTGATCATCTTCAAAGAGGAAGTTTCAATCTTTCTCTTTGAAGATGATCACGTGGTGATCAAAACACGTGTCGAGGTGTTAAAAATAACGATTTGTTGTTGGGAAAAAACTCCAGTAATATTCATTACTACACCAAAGGTTCCAAACAGTGCATCATAAATGAGAATGTTGTAGCTTGATAAGTTTTCTACCTGAATTGATCCCACCATGCATCTACTGCTACGATAAGGAATGGAGAAGGTTTATTCAAAGATACTTCTAATGATGTTTATGCTATTTCTAAACACTCTACCTAGTTCGTTGAAATCAATAGCTTGTTTTCTGGTTCCAGGTCTACTTTTCATGTGACAGACGTGTTAGAAACGAGTTAGATCAACAATATCCAAATAGATGGATAGGATGAGGAGGTCCACAGAACTGGCCTGCCAGGTCTCCAGACCTTACAAGTCCCGACTATTTTTTAAGGAGATATATAAAAAGTATTGTTCATGATACACCGCCAACGACACCTCAGGATATGAAGGCATGAATAAGTATTTTCAGCACTCATTTCAAGCAAGAGTTCGCCTATGCATCGAGAATAAGGGACACAATTTTGAGCATTTATTAAAGTAATGAACTATTTGAGATTCTCTATTTTTCGATGGAATGACTAAAATCATCGGAAAGGATACTCCCAAATGGATAAAATTCCGTGAATCACCGTGTATGATTTAGCTGCTAAAACTGAACTCCCATCCAACTCATTTCTATATGAAATATTTTTTCGTAACACAACTAAGTACCCCGTTATTTTGATGTTTTTTTACAAAGAAAACTGAGAATACGGCCCTGTTATTATTTGTTTGCCTTTCTGCTCCGCTGTGGCTCTGCTGTCGCTCCACAACTATTGTGATTGTTATAAGTTAGTTGGCAACATTTTTGCTAATAAACGACACTTTGGTGACTCTTATAATATAAATCACTTATATTCATCACATATTACCTTTTTCATGATAAATATTCTTTGTCTAATGCTGAATACATGGTGAATATTAGACATAACCTATATGATCGCCGATGAAATATTGTTGAAATATAATTTATCGTGCGTTTAGAGGAAATGAGGGGTAAGTTTTTGATGTCAGAATATATCTTTACAATGAACAATAATCCGCGGTAAAAAAAATTGTATCCCAATTTTTCCATCAATTATGCATTTGTTAGTTAATAATTTTTATGAACTGAAGGTTAACATAAATACCCTGTTAGTTAACAAACTAAAACCCTAGAATTGTTTTCACTTCGTGAAGTTATTCTCGATAGGCTAATGAATAGATTGCTGCGCGCCGTTGCAAAAATTACAAATGGTTGAAAGCTATAAACAAATACATGGGTAAATCTAAAAATAGTTTTCGTTATATATTTATTAAAGGAAATTATGATTGCATGTGAACTAGACTATGAATAGAAAGTAGGCATGTCAATTCCTCTTGTGAAGTTGCTATACCAGGTGACAACGAAATCATTGTACACGGCGCCATTCAATTGTTTATGTAGTAAGAAATTTGAAATTTGGAGTTCTTCGAAGCTGATATTTTTCATAATGAAACTAGTGAAAATCTTCACAGCGTCAATCGGAGATGAAACCAAGTCAAGAATTTTCAATAGGACTCTATATAACTAACTAACGCCAAAGTTGTTTCAGTTTTTGAATCAAAGTCAACAATTGAAATTTTTCACTCATCAACGAACTCTTTACTGATTTTGATTATATGCCAATTTTCACTTCATTGATCTCAAAAATCTAAATAGGAAGTGGTATTTTTTGAATTTCGACATCGAAGTGTACCTCTTTTACTACAAAAAATGATACTGTGCTGTCCATTTATCTGTACCGGTGAAAAGTGTCATTATTATGAAGTTATTATTCCACAATGAGAGCTTTGACACTTTCACTTCTGCACTGACAGAGAAAAATAAACAGTTCACTGTCTGCGACACCTTGTATGAGAGAGTCATTTCGAAGTCGAAGTTCAAAAATACAAATTTCTTTTTAGATTCTCGATATAAATGATGTAAACGATGGCGTTTAAAAAAAAATTATTAAAAGTACGTGGGTGAATCAAAAACCTTAATTTTCAAACTTTTATTCAAAAACAAAGCAAACTTCGACGTTACTTTCATCTCACATCAAGTTTGACAATATTTCTGTATGTGACGTCATACTATATTCGATAGAAATGGCCACATGTGTTATATACGATTTCGTTGACACCCGGTATATAGACAGAGAATTCGAACTATGCTTTCGACAGCTGGTTATCACGAAATCAAACTTTGTTATCAGTAATATAGCTATAGGAGTTCTCGCCCATTCCTTATGGAAATTAACATGGGAAAACAGCTAAGGTCCATTCTGGACCTTTTACGACCTCCAATCAGAACCTTGTGGAACACCCAATTCGACGTAGGCGTGACGTCCACTTGTCGTCATTACCCAGTCGACCAATCAAAAGCTACCGCGCATACAGCNCTGTCATTGATTAATATCTGACACGTTCAAAAATACCCGTATGGAAGAGAGAAACGTGTGACGTCATCGACGCAGGATGGAACGAGTATCGTAGCGATTCAAGCGTGGAACTCGGCCTCCTTGGGATTCCGCCTCACCCCTTGGCCCACTAGGGACTCCGCATCACCACTCAGCCTCCTTATCACGTGATTTTGATAAAAAAAGTTAATAGATATGAGATTCGAACCTTGATCGTCCGCGGTAGGCGTGACGTCCACTTGTCGTCATTACTCAGTCGACCAATCAAAAGCTAACGCGCATATAGCGGGAAATTCAAACCAGTAGATGAACAAAGAGACCACGAGACCACTTCAACGTCGTGCGTCGCTGGTAAGTATTTCAGAGAGAAACTTCAGTGAGTGGAAGAGAGAAACGTGTGACGTCATCGACGCAGGATGGAACGAGTATCGTAGCGATTCAAGCGTGGAACTCGGCCTCCTTGGGACTCCGCCTCACCCCTCGGCCCCCTTGGGACTCCGCATCACCGCTCAGGCCTCCATGTTACGTGATTTTGATTAAAAAAAGTTTATAGTTATGAGATTCGAACCTGGATCGTCAGCGTGGTAGACATTGTCCTTAGCCTCTACACCAACGTAAGATTTTGAAAGTAATTGCGAATGTTGGGTTTTTACAGCGTTAGTTTTGTCGGGACCAAAATTGACTCATTTTATATACATGGCCGCATTTTTTTGATTTACATAGAATGTTAGAGAACTTGTAATCGTCATTATCATGTTGAAGATAGGAAAATATACTTAGATTTGGGAAATAATAATTATTTCATACAAAGATGTGTATGTGTGTGTGAGAGCGAGAGACGCGTGTGACGTAATCGAGGCGAAGAGAGATGGTATCGTGGTTATACGCTGCCAATGCCAGCATGGCAGGTTCGGTGTTGCCGGTTGTAAAATTTATCGTTGTTCATGGGGCAATGTAGCGTTGCCGGTTTTGAAATGAATCGTGAACGACTCGATGAAGATTGAAAGCGAGAAAGTGATATATTAATAGAAATGAATCAGATTCAAGGAAAAAACATTACAGATTAATGAGGTTGTACCGTTTCAAAGTGCAATCCCTCAATGTTACAAGGTATCTCAAAATACATCATTGAAAACAAACATGACGTAGAAGTGTACAGGGTGCGTCAAAATACATCATTTAAGAAAAACCATAACAGTTCCATGAGGCTGTAAGTTTTCAACGTGCGATACCTCAGTGTGTACAAGGTAACTCAAAATACATCATTGAAAACAAATATGGCGTGGAAGTGTACAGGGTGCGTCAAAATATATCATTTAAGGAAAAAAAAACATGTCAGTTTTAAATATGATATCAGTGTGTATACAGAGCGTTTCTAAATACATCATTTAAGAAAAAAAACATGTCATTTAAACAGAAGTCTAGCTTTCCAACATGTCAGAAGGACACTAAGTCTCATATCTTTGTTAACCAAGTTAACATCATCAGGAGAAGGGGGAGATGGCACCAAAAGTGTCGGGGAGTTACGTATTGTGGAGTTACCATTCGAAGATGGGAAAGTGAAGTATTTGACTGTTTTACAAACGTTTCGACCGTTTTGCGTGCCACCGTTTTGTGTGCGACCGTTTTGCGTGCGTTATCGACCGTTTTCGATCATTTGCGTGCGTTTTCATCCGTTTTCCGTGCGTTTTCGACCGTTTTTCGTGCGTTTTCGACCGTTTTCCGTGCGTTTATTCGTTATCGTTTCATCGTTATTGTCGTAACGGTTTTTCGTGTTTCAATATGACAGTCATTTATCATTTACGCGTTCCGCTAACCAAGTAAGCATCATAAGGAAATGACTAGAGTCCATGCATTGTCATATGGAGATTCATTTTGCGAATTTTCAGACTCTTAAATGGAACCTTGTGGAACACTCAACCTAACTTCAGTTACAGTCTAGTGTGGATCAGCCAATCAGATTGGAGAAATCAAATATCAGTAGAATAATTGTGCTAGATGATATTGAACTGGGGAGTGTGGGTCGAATAATAATAATAATGGTAAACCTTTAAACCTTTGAAAGTGACGTAGTCAGCCTGGGAGATGGTGGCGTGTGTGATGATTTGTGGAAATTGATGAGTTATTAGAAAAAAAATTGTACAACTGTCAGAAGGGCACTGAGTTGTATAATCGCTAATAATGATCGAATCGTCGCGTACAGCACGTCAAATGAAAGGATAAAAAATGCAGAATTCATCGACGAAGAAAAATCGAAGATGACGCAACATATCAACAAAGAACTAAGCCAAATCTTCGTTAATGATAGTTGAATCTCAACGTGCAGCACATCAAATGGAAGGGAAACGAATACAGAGTGTACCGACAGAGAAAAAACAAAGATGGCCTAACGAATATAATATCCAACGCCTAATGTGAAATATTATAGGAAGAATTGCAAATTCAACAAAAATCATTGACAAACCTTGGAATTAAAAAATGTTGGGTTATGAACAACTATGAGTTGAGAAGCTTCATTTAAAAAGCAGAATTCATTGACAAAAAAAAATTTAACATTGTATACTGAAACATATGATATATTTGGCTTCCCCAGGGTGAGAAGGTTTCTAATCAGTTAAAAAACAGGGCACTTCCAGTTTTCACTTTCAGACTTCCGATAATTTTGACATTAATGGATTCGTTCACATGTCAAAAAAACATAGGTAATCATTTTTCGAAGCCAAAAGGACCTCATAACCTATTTTCATTATACTAGTCGCGACAGGTCGATGTGGGTACTCATTCCAAATGATTTCATTTGCTGATTATGAAAAAGATAATGTAGAGTGTCTTATGTGGAAAACAAAGGGAGAATTGCAAATACAAAGAAAAAAAACATTGAAAAAACTTGAAATTCAATGTTATCAGGTTAAGAACAACTATAAGTGAAATTCAATAGCAGCAAATTCACAAGACACGTTTTCATTATCACAACGTCACCACTGAACTGGCTAGGTTGGCATGAAGTTGTGTGTAGTTGATGGTGGGGTGAAGATCAAAAGTAAATAAATAAATCATTCCAAGCCTGAAGACTATGAGTGAAATGTGTAATAAAATACACGACTGCGATCGATCTGTCATTGATTAATATCTGACACGTTCAAAAATACCCGTATGAAATTACCCTTGAATACTCTTATGAAATTACAATTCTCGTTTATTTGATTTTTAAAGTCATTCATAACTAGTACAGGAGTATTCATTATGACATTACAATTGTCATTCATTTGATTCCTGAAAGCATTCATATCTAATACAGGAGTTTTATATACAAGAGATGACCGCATGAATGAAAATCTAGAGAATTTTGGTCACTTTATTCACAGCGAAAAAACATGCAGTTTTCAAGCCCTTCTTTTTCAAATACACATATTATTGGCAATGTAACGTGTTATGATAAATTGTGTAGAAATGAGCGCATCTTCATCTCATTACGTGACCGTTTGAAGAAATAACCGTCCACAGATATTGGATATTTTTATTCAGTCAAACATTTGAAATTTAACTATTCAAAAAACCTTTTCTGTGAAGAACAGAGATTTTTCACTCAGGATATTGTTGAAAATGAGAAATCACTCTACTTTGGTTGAATCGTTATGATTCGTAATAGCGCCACCACATGAAGGAGCAATATTTTACGTTTCGAGTAGATAAAAATTGCTCGTAGACTGTAATTAGCATCATGTTTGTTATGAGTGAGGGGTTAGTTAAACCGCAAAGGGGGATGGGTTTGGAAGTGTCTATCGTAAGAGGGAATTATTTATGAATTAAAACATAATATATCACAAAATATTCATTGATATCTAATCATTCCATCCATATATTCACAATTACAATTCACAAGTATCAACATATTTTGCTGCTATTGAAGTTTCATAAATCTATATACCTCAAATCTACTGATAATATGAAGTAGTTATTTGAACATTCATTTATAATATATGAATTTTTTCTCAGCTGAACTGCAGCCAAATAAATATATGCAAGTAATCATGGGTTAATCGTCTATATCCATAGCATTTGATGTTTGAGGGATAGAATAGTGACCATAAGGAAGCGTATTGTGTAAATCTGGAATTATATAACGCTTATCATCTCCAGGGCTGAGGGCAATCTTGTATTGGGCGATGGAATGTACTTGATGTTCATCAGATCGAATCAAATTTTGGATGACACTAATATACTTTCAATTATCTAAGCAATTCACATAATCTTCGGAAGTAATTTTCATGATTTCATGAGGATTCTGATTGCATATTCCATTAATAAGGCTATCTGTATCGGTGTAGAGAATTACACAATTATTTCCGAATCGATGACGCATATGGCCATAATGAAAATCGTATATGGTAGTCTTTGCCAAGTCTAAGATAGCTTGTCCTACTTGTATCGGTTTATTTAGATGAACTTGCAGTTTGTCCAGTTCGACTGCTACCAAATTCTCATTGAATATCATGCAATTTTTGAATTTTTTTTTCTATTTTTGAACTCTAGCTTAGAAATATAGGCCTCGGCTCCGCAGCGACCAGCCCATTTGGTGAGGAGTTCAATGTTGACTCATTTTCTTTTCGAATTCATTCGTAGCCCTCTTCCGCAACTAAGTACTCAAATCAATATATGACTTCAACCATGGTGATTGATTCAATTGAAGTACTAGATGAATTTTCGTGATGACAAGAACTTTAGCAATGGCCTGTTTGAAGGCGCTATAATGAATCACATATTTTGCTTTGTGATGTGGGGTAGCCATCAATTTGATGAGCTCTTTTATCGATTTAGGAGGTTTATTCGTTTCTGGATTTATATGTTCAGGGCAGTATTGGTAAGTCTTTGTGTGAATCACGTAGATGTTTAGGATATTTCAGATCAACTTCGAGCATATATTCCACGTTGCTCTCATCAGGTATTGATGAGACATCAATATTGGTATCGCACCACTTGAACCCATCATATGGTAAATACTGAGACATCACCCACCCATACTGATTGTTTACGTCGAAATACATGAGGTATGTGTCGAGATTTGAAGGGTCATAATTGTTCAAATATTTATTGTTCGCATGAGCTCTTCTCTTCGAACAAACTTGGCTGAGTCCACCTCGATTGAATCAGCAGTGAGTTCACATGTCTAGCTTTCTTTTCCTTTGCTGACGTATTCGAACAATTTCGTGCAAGCTGCCTCAGGACTCATAATATGGACCCTGCTCACTACTATACGCTACCAGGCCTTACGTGGAATGCGATGCTCAAATATACCAAAGTTGAATTGAAATTACTCACAGATCTTTATATGTTTCTATTTGTTGAACAAGGAATTCGAGGTGGACTTAACCAAGTTTGTTCGAAGAGAAGAGCTCATGCGAACAATAAATATTTGAACAATTATGACCCTTCAAATCCCGACACATACCTCATGTATTCCGACGTAAACAACCAGTATGGGTGGGCTATGTCTCAGTATTTACCATATGATGAGTTCAAGTGGTGCGATACCAATATTGATGTCTCATCAATACCTGATGAGAGCGACGTGGGATATACGCTCGAAGTTGATCTGGAATATCATAAACATCTACACGATTCACACAAAGACTTACCAATACTGCCCTGAACATATAAATCCAGAAACGAATAAACCTCCTAAATCGATAAAAGAGCTCACCAAATTGATGGCTACCCTCCATCATAAAGCAAAATATGTGATTCATAATCGCGCTCTCAAAAAGGCCATTGCTAACGGTCTTGTCATCACAAAAATTCATCGAGTACTTCAAATCAATCAATCTCCATGGTTGAAGTCCTATTTTGATTTGAATACTGAGTTGCGGAAGAGGGCTATGAATGAATTTGAAAAGAACCTCTTCAAGCTAATGAACAACGCAGTATTTGGGAAAACGATGGAAGACATTAGAAAAAGAGTCAACATCAAACTCCTCACCAAATGAGCTAGTCACTACGGAGCCGAGGCCTATATTTCTAAGCCAGAGTTCAAAAATTGCATGATATTCAATGAGAATTTGGTGGCAGTCGAACTGTGGAAACTGCAAGTTTATCTAAATAAATCGATACAAGTAGGACAAGCTATCTTCGACTTGGCAAAGACTACCATATACGATTTCCATTATGGCTATATGCGTCATCGATTCGGAGATAATTGTATAATTCTCTACATCGATACAGATAGCCTGATTTATGGAATATGCAATCAGGATATTTATGAAATCATACGTCAAGATTGTCACGAATTCTTCTCGGGATGATGAAAGATGAGAATGAAGCAATTCCGATGACTGATTACGTAGGCCTTAGATCGAAATTGTATACATCTAGGGTATTGGTGACGGAAAATAGTATCAATAAGAAGCGTCAGCATGATGGCTATGATGAGGAAGAAATGAATCAAATGATCTCATGCTTGGGGGTTACCAAGAAGACAAAGGGAGTCAAATCTTCTGTGGTGAAGAATAAAATTACTTTCGATGATTATGTGAATTGTTTGGATAATTGGAAGAATATGAGTGTCATCCAAAATTTGATTCGATCTGATGAACATCAAGTACATTCCATCGCCCAATACAAGATTGCCCTCAGCCCTGAAGATGATAAGCATTATATAATTCCACATTCACACAATACGCTTCCTTGGGGTCACTATTCTATCCCTCAAACATCAAAGCCCATGATTACATGCATATATTTATTTAGCTGCAGTTCAGCTGAGAAAAAAATTATATATTTTTAATGAATGTTCAACTAACTACTTTATATTATCAGTAAATTTGAGGTATATATATTTAAAAAACTTCAATAGCTGCAAAATATGTTGATACTTGTGATATATAATTGTGAATATATGGATGGAATAATTAGATATCAATAAATATTTTGAAGAATATTTTT
>NW_019292598.1:25495-38413 GCF_000500325.1 Leptinotarsa decemlineata | reverse complement strand
ATCGACATGTTTTTTTCTTAAATGATGTATTTTGAAACGCCCTGTATACACATTAATATCATATTTCAAATCGACATGTTTTTTTCCTTAAATGATATATTTTGACGCACCCTGTACACTTCGACGTCATATTTGTTTTTCAATGATGTATTTTGAGATACCTTGTACACATTGAGGGATCGCACGTTGAAAACTTACAGCCTCGTGGAACTGTTATGGTTTTTCTTAAATGATGTATTTTGACGCACCCTGTACACTTCTACGTCATGTTTGTTTTCAATGATGTATTTTGAGATACCTTGTATCATTGAGGGATCGCACTTTGAAACGATACAGCCTAATTAATCTGTAATGTTTTTTTCTCAAATCTGATTCATTATTATTGATATTTCACTTTCGCGCTTTCAATTTTCATCGAGTCGTTCACGATCGTTTTCATAACCGGCAACGCTACATTGCCCCATAAACAACGATACATTCTACAACCGACAACATCAAACCTGTCATGCTGGCATTGACAGCGTATAACCTCGATACCATCTTCATTTCTCTTTGCCTCGATTACGTCACACGCATCTCTCGCTCTACATATACATACACATCTTCATATGAAATATTAATCATTTCCCAAATCTAAGTATATTTTTCTATCTTCAACATGATAATGACGATTACAACTTTTCTAACATTCTATGTGAATCAAAAAAATGCGGCCAAGTATATAAAATGAGTCAATTTCGGTCCCGACGAAACTAACGCTGTCTACCACGCGGACGACTCAGGTTCGAATCTCATAACTATAAACTTTTTTTAATCAAAATCACGTGACAAGGAGGCCTGAGCGGTGATGCGGAGTCCCAAGGAGGCCGAGGGGTGAGGCGGAGTCCCAAGGAGGCCGAGTTCCACGCTTGAATCGCTACGATACTCGTTCCATCCTGCGTCGATGACGTCACACGTTTCTCTCTTCCACTCACTAAAGTTTCTTTCTGAAGTACTTACCAGCGACGCACGACGTTGAAGTGGTCTCGTGGTCTCTTTGTTCATCTACTGGTTTGAATTTCCCGCTGTATGCGCGGTAGCTTCTGATTGGTCGACTAGGTAATGACGTCACGCCTACCTCGAGTTGGGTGTTCCACAAGGTTCCGATCGGAGGTCGTAAAAGGTCCAGAATGGACCTTAGCTGTTTGTCCATGTTAATTTCCATAAGGAATGGGTAAGAACTCCTATGGCTATATTACTGTTATCAATTATTAAATGAATAATTGCTTTCAGATTCTCTTTCCATTTATTTTTCATTTAATTCAAGATGGATTGATTCTACTTTGTAACATGGCTGGCGGAACTACAAATAGTCATGATGCTCCCAGGTGGTTCAGAGAGTTAGTAACACACCCTCAGAAGAAGCTAATGACTTTAGTAGTCAAAGCCAAAGACATAAGAACGACAGCAAAATTTTTGTTATGGTTATTTTATTGATTGAGTAACAGTTTTGTGGATGAAATTATATATTTTCAAAGATCAATTTAAAAGTCGAAGGAGATTTTAATTGGGCTGAATTTTCCATTTAGCTCTTTAGTACGTAACTGGAAAATATTTTTTTAAGGTACTTAAAATGAATAGAAAAATTTAAAAAAATCATGATATAATCTAAACATCATATGGAACTGATTTCCGTTGGAATTTTTTATCAAAGTTAATTTTTCAATAGTCTAGACATTCGTTAACTAACAAAATTTTCTAAAACTTCCTTTATCGTAAAACTTTCTTCATTAAGTAAAATAAATATTCAAACAATTACCATAAAATTTTATGGCTTCGTTACATTCAAAAGAAGATTGCATGATGAAAGTTTTGAAAATTTCAATACTTTATTTATGTATCTGGGCCTGATATGGGGCGACCAGTAGAAGTACGGCTATGGAAAATGCGGAATGTCAATCGTGATTCTGAATTCTTCGAAGAAAGTGATCAAAATATTTTTATTTTCTCATAAAATAACTGTGAAAAATCTACTAGCTGACGATGCATCTCATTCCAATGTCGATTTTGTGGAAAGGGCACCATTCACTATTCCCACGCTAGAATCTATAGACCAGTCGCTTTGCTATGAGAGATATCAAAAATCATGGAGAGAGCCGTTAACCACCATACCCTTACATATTTGGAAGGCTTCAACATCTTAAGCGATCATCAGTATGACTTTCGGAAACAAACTTCAACAGGCGACCTTCTATCATATGTCACCCATATATGGAATAACGCAATCGAAAAAATGCGCTCGATATTTCTAAGGCCTTTGTTCGTGTGTGGCATGCTACTTTGCTGGCCAAACTTAGATTGTCGGATCATTTTTGTGCATTCCTATGATATTCCATAGATATAGCCAATAAGCTGACGGATATAAACAACATTGATAACAATAAATTGGAATCCTTCAATGTGACAAATATGTTTTTAAATGTTCCAACAAACGAATGCCTGCCTCTGTTGAAAAACATGGTTAATAAACAGAATGCAAGTCCATATATCACTGAGAAACTATACAACCTCTTTGATATTTGTCTCAATCAGAATTATTTCAAATACAATGGATAATTCGACCGGCAAAATTCAGGCCTCCACATGGGGTCACAGTTGAGTCCCTTGTTAGCAAAAATTACCATGGACAACTCAGAAAACACATATCCTGAAGAATGCCTCATCACAGAAACACATTTTATTCTGGTTCCGATATGTGAATGATATCCTCGTGGGTTTCGACGGTTCGAAAAGACAGATAAATCAGTTCTTGAATTTCCTCAACACTTTCCACGATGAGATAAAATTCACAGTTGAAATGGAACGAAACAACTTCCTGGACCTCACTATCACAGAAATCAATGATAAACTACAGTTTAACATCTGTAAAATATCTATGGATATTTTCAAATTATTATCACATAATTTATGAGCATTCAGATTAGTGACACATTTAGCATTTTTGATTCTGTTATCAGAGGAGGCTTTTCAAAAAGAAATGGAGATCATAAAGCAGATATCATATAGCAACCATATTTTCGCCAACTCAATTGAAAAACCGATCTCCANTATATATGAATAGATAAGTCCTTTTTGATCATTTCCATATTGATTTTAATTTAAGAACCACCGGTAGACAGCTGTTTCAGCCTATTGGGCATCGTCAGTACCGGGCAGGCGGTCTTCGATTGAAGACAAAATGAGGAAAGCCAAGAAAGTTCTTGATAAAAATGTCTGCGTAAACGCAGCGGAGTTCAACATCACTGTGTTTTCAACTTCAGTCCATCTACCTTGAATGAATATTAAATATTTCGCTCTTATTACTAGGTGTTAACAATTCAAAATGGCAGATGAGTTGAAGAAAGCACGTTTATACAGGAATACTCATTAGAATGAAGTTCATATTTTAAGTGATATTGCTGATAGAGCTCGTACAGATAGATCTCTCCATAGAATTTTTCGTGTTCGCCATGCTGAGTTGGATGAATTGAGGCAAGAGTTTGATGAGCATCATCAAACCATATTATCTTTATTGCTTGCTGATCTCGAAGCGGATATGTCGGTCGAAGAAACAATATATGAAGGGTTCCGCTCAGAATATTATAATATGAAAAGTGTGTTTCTTGATTTATTCGAGCCAATGCCTTCAAATAAAAATAATTTTAGAATACAATCAAGTACAGCTGATCACGGAGGACCATCGCAAGTACGTCTTCCAACTATTGATCTTTCAAAATTCGATGAAGATTACACAACTTTCGCTTCATATTCAGATTTATTCAACGCTTTAGTTCATGGAAATATGTCATTAAGTGATGTTAATTACCTCGTTTTGAGTTTATAAGGAGCGCCATTGTCACTTTTACGCAAATTACCTATGACCTCAAAAAATTACCCAACTGCTTATAAAACTTTGGTATATCGCATTACTAATAAACGCTTTCGTGCTCAAGCTCATTGGGGTCAAAATGAAAATTTTCCCAAAGTTAATTCAGCAAATCCTGGATCGATCAGGAAACTTTTAGATACGTTTTCAGAAAACTTAGCTGCTTTACAGACTGGGATTTCCAGTCGATAATTGGGATTTTATCATTGTTATGCTTATATTGCAACGATTGGATACCAATCTTGAAGAAAAATTTGAATTAGAGCATGGTTACACCGAAGTTCCTAAGTTGTTCCGAAGTTGGAGAATTTTCTGAGTGAAGTATGTATCGCCTATGATACGTGTTCATTTGCCACCGTACCACCAAAACGGAATACTTCTATTAGTAAACCAGTGTCTAATTCTGCACGCACCAACTCTTTTCTTGTCAAACCTTCCGTTACTCAATGCTTATTATGTCGAGGTGATCACGCTCTTTATCACTGCAAGTTATTCTTGGAGAAAACTTCCACAGACCGCTTCAATTTCAGCAAAAATTCTCACTTGTGTTTCAATTGTTTGAGTAACTTGCATACGGTGAATAATTGTAAATAATCAAGTACTTGTTTCGAATGTAGGAAACGACATCATAGTGTCTTGCATCTTGAAAATACACCGCCAAGTACTACCATTTCGCCTTCAGTACAGCACTCTACCCCTACGTCGTCGTCGAATCAAGAATCTTCGAGTCCATATCGATGCTTGTTTCCGGAGTATTTCAAAATAGAACTGTTTTATTGTCCACGGCCCAATGGCCGTACGTACCTCTACAATTAGAGGTACGTGATTGTTGGGGATCGTTTTTCAGCGAATGAGATGTCTTATTGACCCAGGAAGTATGAGTTCTTTCATGTATGAGTATGAGTTATTTCAACGGTCAGTGAAGCGCCTATGATTAAGGACTTCTAAGTATACGATCGAAGTGAGGGGTCTCGGATCTATGCACACCTCATCAAATCTTGGAGTAGTTACTATAACTATTTGTCCCAAAGAATCTTATAATTCTCTGTTTGCGATAGATGCAGTCATTTTAGAAAGAATCTGCGATCCACTGCCTTTATCAAAAATTTGTATTGAAAAATGCCCACTTTTGGTATTCCTGGAGAGATAGATATTTTGCTTGGAGCGGATATTTTCTCAGGAATATTGTTGGATGGTCGCATCTCAGGTATCGCTGGGTCGCTATATGCCCTCAATACTGTTTTTGGATATATACTGATGTGAAAAGTTAATGTCACTCCTCATTCAACAATCAGGTCATTTTTGTGTACCCCTAATAATTCTTTGGATAACACTTTGAGACAATTTTGGGAAATAGAGAATATTCCGCACAAGTCATGTTTTTCGCCTGATGAGATTGTGTGTGATCAAATATTTTCGCGTTCATGCACTGGAACTGAAAGAGGACGCTTATGTGTAAGTTTTACTTTTCGCGATTCTCCTCCTGTTTTTCCTGGATCACGATCGCTAGCTTTGAATCGATTTCATTCCTTAGAACGCAACCTTTGAAGAGATAATAAATTGTATGCAGAATATTCGGATTTCATGGAAGAATACTTAGCATTGGAACATATGGAACCGGTTCCAAGGAATGAAAGATTAACTGTTGCCTCATATTATATACCGCATCATTGTGTACTGAAACCTGACAGTTTGAGCGAGGACAAACTTCTTTAAATGTTCATCTTCTTAAGAAGTTACAAAAGGATATTTGTTCAATATTGTTGAAATTTCGTCTTCATAAATTTGTAATATGCGCAGATATGGAAATGATGTACCGTATGATAATTTTTAACCCCGCACAGAGAGACTTTCAAAGAATTTTGTGGAGATTCTCTCCACAATGAATGATTTTGAAGTTGAATCGCAACCGTTTTGAAAACGATATAATCAGTTCGTTTGCTATCTCCTCCATATACCGCTACTTATCCCTTTTGTGAATGTTGTGTCAACGAGTATATGTATCAACAGTTAAGTTAGCTGGAAAACATTCCAAGGAGCTCCTGAGAAAACCCATTGCAGCTTATTCAAGAGGAAAACTCCAACTATCAGGTAACTTTGATGCTCTCGTATCGAAATTAATTACAATTAAAATTACAGTCCACCGATAACGCCATTTTTGTACTTTCGCTATATCATTTGTATTTTTAATGTACACCATAAATGTATACGTAAATACTTGTCTTGACTTAATATATTAGTTACTTGAAAATGGTCAAATGAACCGAAACCGATCGTAACAAATAATGAACTCTGTAGAAATTAGACGAAAGTTATTTTCTTCATTCTATATTCACTTGATATGGGACGACCAGTAAAAGTACGGCTATGAAATAACTGTGAAACTCCCATTCACCTCTTTTTCCATGTTTCCATTTCTTTAGCAGTATTTTCTAAAAATTAGGGGATAATCCATAATATATTTTGAATGAATATTTCGAACAAATCTTTGTACAACGAATTTTTCCATTTCAATGCTGCACTTTTTCCGCCAATAATATTGAGTAATTTTGTTCAATCCATGTAAAACGAAACACGTTTTCCCAGTTCTCATTTGAAATACTAACCACCGTAACAGAAAACTTTGTCTCATTTTCCTGCAAAATCTCTAGAGGATTTACCGTATGTAATAAGTCAGTTCAAACAACGGTAAATCGGTCACGTTTTCGGTTATCACATGGGGGAACCTTAATGTCTGTTGCCATCAGGGCATACGCTACCAAGAATAATTCCCATTCTCAATGCCCAAGCCACATCGCGATTTACAGTGTAATTCTAGAGAATGATAATGCAGCTTGAACACCGAACAAACCTCAAATAAGTTATGGTGGATGTAGTTGAAGCTCATTCATTTTATTGTTGAATATACTATGTAGAAACGAAACTAGCTCTGAACCAGAGGAAGTTCTATTCAGGTTTTTGATGACATTCAGTTTCACCGCACATTTTGGAAAATTTGTTTGAGAAGTTATCTTATTCAAAAGCGATTTTTTTTTAATTCCAGAACTTTCTGATTATTTCAACTCACCAGATTCATAGCCATATGCCAGTTACTTCTGAATTTCTCTGTTGATTTCATGTAGGTATGTTCGATAACTATTCCAGAAAGATATTGCTTCCGCAATATCTTTCTGGAATATTTTGTAATATTCGATTCACCATTTTGAAGTATTTCGTTTAGATTTCTGTCTTTTTAAATTTCTGTAAATTTTATCACTAAATTCAATGATAAGGGAAGCCGAGTTGAGATGTTTCTTTGCTTTCAACTCTTCAATTATCAAGATTGGGTTCAAGTATAATATGTGAAAATCTATTTTGTTTTTTGATTTCTGCTCTTGCTTTACATGAAAAAATAAAAAAAAACATTTCATGGTGCATATTCCTGGTAATGAAAAAAATATATCATGGAAAATAAGTGAGTAAAAACTTGTATGTCCATATGTCTATGTCTATATTTTTTCCATGAATTGATGGATGTAGCCGTTACTACGTGGTTGGAAATCATCATAAAAAATGAGAAATGAAACTTTCTAATGTTTCTATCAATAGAAGATTCATAAAAATCCATCAAATTTCGTTACTCTCAATATGTTCCGTCTTCACCAGTTTTTTTTTTAATTCATTTTTCATTTTCATTTTTTCACTTCGTGTATTTGTCTACTGATGATTTTCACTCAATTTGTATTATTCGCAAAATTCGGCTGTGTTTCCTATTCTGATTAAATATATGGAGCGCTCCGCGTATCAATATATTTGATCGGTCGCTGAAACAGCAGCAGAACAACAGGGATTCAATATATAGACTCGCTACAGAAAGCATCTCAGGTAATTCGACAACCTATTCAATAAATTAAGAAAGTTGCTGGCCAGCTAGTGTTGTGTGATCCAACGGGTTCCTATGATCATCCTCCTGGAACCATAAGTCTCTCTACAAGCCGCTATTAGAGCCGACATACACTCAGGTGAGGACCACAGCCACGTTATCTCTCGCTTTTTTTTGTGTCCTGAACTTCCTCAAATCATACAATCCTATGTAATACCCACAGTCCACTTATCTGATGAAGCTACATGTTTTTGGTTCATCCACCACGAATATTCTTTTGTGATTTGAAGAAGTGCTCAAGGAATTTTGAAATATATTTTGAATATATTATAGACAAATACATATTTTATCTCGTTTTATTATGATGGTTATTTCGTACTGGAATGTGACAACCTTCGCAACCTATATTTTCTATAAAATAATACGTAATATTGTTATTGCGTTATTGCTGCTCGTATCTCAAATATTATTTTTTGCCTCTTATTTATGGATATATCATATACCTTACTCAGTTATTGAATAGCGCTCTTGAGTTTTGTTATATTCGTAATTGGTTCATTTGATTCAATTCATTATTACCTCCAATAAAAAACAGTTCATTCCTTAACGATGCTTTGTTTCTCGAACCTTTTTTGTCTGACTTGGCTGGTAACTTTTTTTATTGGTTCGTGAATCGTTAAATAAACCAGTAGTGCACATTATCAAGTAGACTTATAAACATTGAAATTTTATGTATTTTCAATATCTGATGTTTTCATATTTTGAAAACAAATAGGTTTATATCTGGGGTGCTCTCGAATATATAAAACTCTCTCACAAACTAGTGGAAATTCTTTATATTCTCACATCGATCAATTCTCAATCATGACTAATAAAATTAAACAGTATAAAAAACTACACCAAATATGTATGGACGGCATAGCCGATTTGTGTGCAATGCTAATTCGGTTCAAACCCCCAATTTGAAGCCAGATATTCCCATTCAGAGTCTATTTATCAGGATTTCGAAAATCATAATGCTGTCTTCATTTCTCTCATGATTACTGCTTATATAATAATGAGCTTGAAGCGTTATTGCAGGCATTCTATCATGATGAATTATTTGATGTCGAAAATCTTGTAATCTTGTAATAGCTAACAACAGTCATGTTAAGTTACCAAAAATTGAACTAGTGAAATTTGATGGAAACCTCAAGCAGTGAAAAACCTTCATAGACATGTTTAACAGTTTAGTTCATGAAAATCAGTCCCTAAAAGACATTGAAAAATTCAATTATCTTGTCACATCATTATCTGGTCCACCACTCGCTATTGTGAAATGTAACCCTATCAGTGATCCGAATTATATTGTTGCATACAACTCGTTACTCAATCGATATGAGAATGAAATACTTTCAGCCACAGATCACTATCAGGAATTAGAAAATGCTCAAAAAATTGCCGACAATGGTGTAACTTCCTATAACCTTCGGAAATTGTAGGACACATACACGGAAAATCTCGCCGCTCTGAAAAACTTGAACTTTCCAACAGATCAATGGAGTTTCCTTCTCTTCAATATGTTGTTTAGACGACTCGATTCGGATACCGTCTCGAGGTTTGAATGAATAATGGATCGAATGATATCCCCATCTTTGATGTTCTTAATGACTTCGTATTGAATCACTGTTGTGCTTTGGATAGAGCCGCTGATTGCTCCCCAAAAAGACCATAGAAAGCTGAGGTGAAAGTTCGTAATTCTTCTCAATCCTTTTCATCTTCGAGCTTTGCTCTAAAACGTTCTTCGTTTCATATCCGAACGAAAATTACTTGTTTCCTGTGTACTGGTGAACATGTTATCTATAGATGTCCTCAATTTTTGGCTTAATCTCCACGTGAGCCGTATAGAGTCGTCAGAAATCATGAGTGGTGCGTGAATTGTTTACGCTCAATGCATGCTGTCAGAGATTGCGGTTCAAAAACTCAATGTCTCAAATGTGGTCAACATCATCATACTTTATTACATTTTGACGAAACTTCTATGTATCAGCGCTCCTCCTCCTCCTCCCAAGGTCAAACTCCTCACTCTGTGACAAATACCGTGAGTCCAAATCCACTGACAGCTAGAACCGTTTCGTTTAGCAATAGTCAACGGATGCCCGCAAATGATTTTTCCGTTGCTAATAATCATACTAACCCTCAAAATTCTTTTGTTTCACCATGCACTCAATCTGTTTCTGGAGATCCTCGTACATCATTTCAAGAAAATATGAATTTCCATTATTGTTTTTCATCCTCAAATTCTACTGTACTCTTGGCCACTGCTTATATAGAAGTTCTTGATGCTTCTGGCAATTACCAGAAGGTCAGAGCACTACTTGACTCTGGGTCACAAATAAATATCATTAGTGAATCGTGTTGTGATCGTTTAGGATTACGATTTGATAATATAAGTCTCTACAAGCAATTAGCTCCATGGATTCTTCTTCTACTAAAGCAGTCTCAAATACGATCTTGCTATAACCCTGAATCAACTCTTCAACCCAAGGCCGTCGTCTGTAACTATATGCCAAGTCAATCTATTGATATAGGTTCTTGGTCTCATATCTATGGTTTGAAACTCGCTGATCCTCATTTGAACTATCCTGCTGAAATTGAAATTTTGCTTGGTGCAGATATTTTCTCTCTTGCTTTGAAAGCAGGAAGAGTGATTGGCAACTTGAACGAACCTTCAGCTATCAACACTGTGTTCGGTTAGATCTTAATGGGTACGGTTCGAAGTAATACTTCTCCTCTCAGCTCATTGCATTGCTCTTGTGAACCTCCTATTGACTCTGCTTTCAAACGCTTCTGAGAAATTGAAGATATGCCTAGAACATGTAAGGACAATCCGGATGATGAACTTGCTGAAACTTTCTTCAGCGCTGCTGTCTCTAGATATGCTGCAGAGCGATTCATGGTTTCTCTACCTTTTCGTTCTTCGGAACCCTCATTTCTAAACTCTCGCGACATATCTCTGAGGAGATTCATCTCTCTTGAACGTCGATTACATCTCAATTCATCTTTATATAAACAATATTGTGATTTCATGGCCGAGTACTTGACACAAGATCACATGTCTCTCATTAAACAACCAGCAATCGAATCTGGATTGCTAGTTGTTTAATGTATTATTAATCATTGTATTATTTGACCGGAAAGTGCTAGTCCTAAACTCCGTGTTGTATTCGACGCTTCGGCAAAAGCCTCTGATGGAATCTTTTGGAAATACCCAATAAACTGTGGAAGAATGAGTAGAATGAACGAAACCAAAACTGTTTATCAATTCAACTATTTTACATCAACAACTATCACCTAGCTACTAAACAAATTGTATATCAACGCAGTTGACAAAGCTTATAAAATATAATAGAATCTCTCTGAGTGATATGTTACTCACAGGCCCTCTACTTCAGAATGACATTGTTAGTATCTTGCTAAAGTTTTGTATAAACGCGGTAGCGTTGATGGCTGATATTCGTCAAATGTATCGGCAAATTTTAGTCGCTGATGAACACAGGCGTTATCAACGAATTCTTTGGCGTTTTTGTTGTGATGAACCTATTCAGGATTATGAACTGAATACTGTGATTTATGGTGTTTCTTCAGCACCATTCCTCGCAATTCGAATTCGCAGAAATTGAAGGCTCTAATTTTCCTATGGCAGTTGAAGCTTTGAGAACTTGTTCATATGTTGACGACAAGTTGTGTTACTCTCGAATCTGCTCAAGCTCTCAAATCACAACTAATTACTCTACTCAAATTTGGGGGGTTTGAGTTGTATAAATGGAGAAGTAACGAATCGAAATTGCTTTCTTCTGAGTGTGAAATTGGTTCAAAATTTCTTGACCTAGATGAGTGTTCCACAACAAAGGTTCTCAGTCTCCAGTGAAATTCTTCCCAGGATATACTTTCATTTAGCATTTCTTCCCATAACACACAATATTCTAAGAGAAATATACTTTCAGACTTAGCTCGTATTTTTGATCCACTAGGATTTCTGAGTCCTCTGACTCATTTCGCCAAAAGACTCATTCAACAATTGTGGACATGTGGTATCGGCTGGAATGAACAGTAACCCCAAGATATCCATAATGATTGGACTACTTTCAAATCCCCATACACGATATCTTTGTGAAGATATCGAGGAGCTAAAATTCATAAGAGACATGTGCTGCTACTCAGAAAAATGTCTGAAATGCTTTGTGCGGAAGTGCCGCTTTGTGTTGGATTCGAGCTCATTTGAACTACATTCAGTGGAAGAAATAGTTTCGAAGAATTAATTTCACGAATGAAATATTCCACAAAAAATAATTCTCGAAATGTGAAGTTTGAGTTGTACCGAATAGAACCACCAAGTGATCTCCAGCAAGAGTTTGCTGACAATCAATCTCGGGTGAATCAACTAACCTCGATCAGTCACACTTTCGATGGAAGTTTCTATCGAGAACGTACAATTGTTGAAGTCTGCCATTTCCTGACATCGAACTACGAATGGTAGGTATCGGTGTCACGCCAGACAAATTTCAAGTCCTTCAAAATATCAATCCAATTGCTGCAAGCCATATTTTGATTTTTGGAAACAGTCGAGCATAAAATATATACACATTTTTCTTTAGATATGATAATATTATGAGTTTACAAATCACATTGGTCACTATTGACTCAAAAACTGAAAGAAATGTTTTAATGTAATTCTTCAGTTCCGTCTGTTCTAGAATATTATGTGATTGTTTCACAGAAACTAACCAAGTTAGAGGTGTAAATTATTTTCATCTTCTACCTCTGAAATATTCTGATTATGGGTAGTCTCCACAAATTCATTGTTTCCTTTTTGTAATTTTTTAATGGAAATTTTATTCTTAATACTGTTATTTTCAGTCGGAAAAGAGTATGGTTATGATGAATTTTTTCTAATAGTCTTATCAACAAGTTTAAAACCATGAAAAATAGAGATGAAGATCCTAAAAATATGAGCGATAGCTCATTCGATTCGAAATCACCTCTAGAAGAACGTTTTTGAAGGATTTTGGTGCAGGTAAAAAATTGCAATTGTTATTAACAAAATAAGATTTTAAATAGTCAGATCTCGGAGGAATAAGTCCAGTTATCACCCTGTCTCCAGAGGCTCCAA
>NW_019292598.1:0-24191 GCF_000500325.1 Leptinotarsa decemlineata | reverse complement strand
TATATATATCAAAAGGGCTCCACGAAGTTTAAAATTTATAGGCCAATTATTTACACCTTTTATCCCATTATTTATGCCAATGGAGATTGGGAAAAAATTTGTTAGTTAACAATTGAATAACTTTTTGAAAAATGGGGATGAAACTTTTTTTCTACGGGAGTCGATTCATTCAAGTGTTAAGAAGATACTAGATTTTTTTCAAATTTTCAAAATGACATTCCATGTTATAAAAAAATTATTTCTTTCGATAAACTCTCCTTAGCAGCAGCGCGCTCATGCCGTTATAGCCGCGCGGAACCCGATTTTCAACGTCAAATTAAAGGAGATAGAGTTTTGGGAGTCAAAACTTTTTTATCGGAAATTTCCTCCTCTTCAACGAGCTTTTTTCAAAATTGCTTAAACATTAATAATCTCTGAGTTATTAACGAAAATCTAAATACATATTTTTCAAATATCATTTTGTTAATAATAATTACAATTTTTCACCTGCACCAAAATCCTTTGAAAACATTTTTCTAGAGGTGATTCCGAATCGAATAAGCTATCGCTCATATTTTTGGGACCTTTATCACTATTTTTCATGTTTTTGAACTTGTTGATTAGACATCTAATGTTACAATTTATTTGCAGTTTTTTTGATTTGGGATTATCTTTTTTTCTTTACTACTTAGAAGTCGTCTGATTTGTCCACGCTTATTGCGTCTTTTTTTCTCATCTTTTTCATCGAACTCATTTAAACATATGTTCTACACTTGTTTGTGCAGGTTCCTTGAATGCATATTATATTTTCTGGAGCAAATTCAATGTTCATAAATTGTTTGCCTACTGTGATCCACGGTCTCACATTCGCATAGGGTGTGACGAGCTGTCTATGTCCCTTCAATGCATTGCCTGTAGTTCAAGTCTCCATTGTACAACCCTATTTTGTTTTTTGAGAAAGAAAGTTTTTGGATTTCTACTACTCCATCTTGATACAAAAAAAAAGAAGGATGAGGTAGTCTTCCGAAGGAAGGAAGGAAGTAACTCTATACATGAATGTGTAGATCATGCAAAGAAGTAACTTTCAGACACAAACTGGAAGAGAGTCCTCCTGAAACAGCTACTTTCATATAAACATTGAATTACACGAAAGAAAAAAATCATTCGAAACAAATACTTCTATATGAACACTAAATTATACAGAAGATACTTTTCTCTACTCAGTTTGTATTTCGAAAATTCGTTGTGAAATAAAACTCAGATATCATTCACATGAGTTCTACTTTAAATGAATGGTAACAAATTGCACTTACATAGAACACTGCCATCCTCACTGGTATACACCGATATTTCGTCTTAAGACACTTGCCCTAAGGCTCTTCAATACCATATTGGATAACATTATAAAAAATACACACACTTCATTCATTAATTACGATTTTTTAATGTCACGGAATAAGCTTGATCTGCTCATGTCATCGTTGACATCGTAATGACATTCATTCACCTATTTGATTCAATCCCAGCCTAGAGAAATCTTATTTGAATTGAAGGGGTTATATTTTTTTTTAGGAGTGATTAATTTTTTTTTCTTTCCCAAAAATTAATCACTCCTAAAAAAAATATAACCTTTCAATTCAAATAAGATTCCTATTTTGTTCTTATGTGCTCTCAATAGACAGTTACCAGTGAGTAATCCTGTGATAGTTCAGAGTCATGCCCTGCTTTGTTCTTCTTTCTTTCTCGCACTGTCCTTTTTGAAGGTTTTACGAGTAAATTTTCCAATATTCCTGATGTTTCTCATAGACTCACTCTCCAATCTGCCTCCAATCTGTTTCAAAAAATTTTGGTACCACACCAGTTGCTTCAGTGCCTGTAGAGGGGAGAAGTGGATTGCAGTGGAGCTGATGATCCGTATCTATCACATTCGTCAGCTTTTCCGTTGTTTCCGATGCGTGGGTGTCCTCACACCAAGTATGTAATCAATCTATTTTTGTCATCGGATTATCTGAATTTTTTCAGTCGAAAGAGTAATCAATATACTGAATAAACTAATTATTTTCTTTTTATGATTTTTTTGATGAAATCATTTTCCTGATACTACTATGCATTGTCAGGGAGGGGTATACTTGTGATGATTTAGATCTAACATTCATTAGTGAAGTTCATGAAATTTCAACCATGTAATATTTGTGAACTTTTTCATTAAAAATATATTTACTCACGCACTTCTAAATGACAATTTTTCGAAGAAAAGCGAAGTGGTCACATGATTTTCTTGATTCCATATGCTTTTCTGTAGGAAGTTGAAAGCAATTTTCAGTCAATTTCAACACTGATAGATATTGATTTCTTTGGTTGATTCCTGTTGAGAAATATCAATTTGAGCATCGGTGGAACATGTAACTAATCAAAAATATACAGATCATATCGCCCAAATTTTGGGAATATAGAAAGTTTTTTGTAAAGATCGTAAAAAATTTTTTTTCACCATTGGACGGAGATACGAAAATAAAAACTTTTTTTGTTTCAAAATGAAGTAATTACCCAAATATTCACATTGAAAAAGTCTCCATACTATATATCTGTTGCTTTCATCACTTAACCTCGAATATCAAGTGTCAACTTCAGAGACAATCATTTTGGCGGTGTATTCATACTGAAATTAGAATATTATTTCAGGGATTTCAAATCAATTCATACTATATTGGACAATGGATGTCCGAACTGATGAAATACACTTAGAATATTATGTTATTACTAAAGAGAATGCACTGCTTTGATAACCATCAAAGCATACACATACAAAGCATACAAAACATACACAAGGCCCACTAGTTTTACTACTCATTTTCTATTTGTAGATTGTGAGTCAAATCCATACAAATTATGTTTATTGTTCGTGTCCTATTCCGTATTGGAGCAAGCTCGAATGCGTGCTGAATTCGAAGTAGCAGGGGAAGTTTATCGTGTTATGACGAAAATATCAAATTTGTTGAATTCACCATGGTTTATGATGCATTCTTATATGAATAATGGGGAAGTTTATGTACTTTCCTATCTGAAATCCCTTTGTTATTTATCGTGTCATGATACGATGTGTTCCATGGAAATGAAAAAAAAATTACAGTATCTTGTTTGAATTGAAAACGGTATATTTTCACGGGAGATTAGTTTTGGGACTTGGAAGCGTTTTGAATTCCACTTCTCTATCTTTATACAAGAATTTGTATACATTTTTCCTTCCTTCCGAAGTAATTGAGTTCAAAATAAACTATCCAGATATAGAAGTTACTTTCAGAATATGTTTTGAACCTAATTGTAAGTTTTCATCCTTTGGAAGTTCCTCACATTTTTTTGAATATGGGAAAGTGAATCCCAGAACGTTTTTTTCAAATTAGAGAAATATCACACTCAAGAGTTCGGACATATTCAACAAATGTAAATTCCATAGTGAAGCAATGAAATTAATTTCTATTTTGTTATTCCTCTTCGAATATCTCAAATGTACTGTTGTGAAATAGAAACGTTAGCAGACTAGAGATTTCATTCAATGAAATTTCTCAATAAAAATAACCGAGTGACGAATAGATTAAAGAAGCAACGGATTACGGATTTCATGAAATTTTCGTATTTTCAGTTAACTCAGGATATTCTCTGAAAAATTGAAGACATATGTCATTGTAATATACATATGTCACCACCAACTCACTGAGAAATGTCTTTGGCACGCACATACAGTGTTTCATGACCAAGCAAAAAAAATTCACATCAAGATTGGAAAAATATTTAGAAAAGAAGATGAAGTTTTGAGTTTCGATGATTTCAATTCAAATTCAATTGATTAATAGTTCATGAAGTCAGTTTTCAATTTTCAGTAGAAGTCATTTGGGCGCAATGTATAAGAATTTATGAGAATATAAAATTATAATTTACTATATGAATAAATATTTCATTCACATTTTGATGAAAACCAATAAAATTTCAACAATTATTTCATAGACTCCATTCACTTCCTTCATTTACTTTATGTCGCTGATAATAAAGCACTTGTTTTGCCCATTTTGTAGATTTTGACATTAATAATTAAGGTGATCTTCAACATTATCCATTTTAACTCTCGATCATTGACTCAGTATAAAAAAATGTCATACAGAATTATTGAGCTGAGTTAACAACTTGTGATTTGATTAGATCATGAACTAAGATATATTTGTCAAAAGAGGGAGATTTTTCCGGCGCTGTGAGTGATATCATAGCGAAAATAAAAAAATAAATCAATAATAATACATATTCTTTATTCATTGTACAAAGATACAAGATTGCCGATGAAACTCGAAGTTCAGCTTACGCTGTTTCACAACTCAACCTATCTACTTGAAGTGAACAAAATTGAAGGTACATGAAAAGAGAAAAGATAAAGTGAGTGAATGATTACAAATTACAAGTTAGCTCTGAAGGATATTGCTGTATAATTCATCACAGTGAATGAAAATGATTGTTAAAATAGGGGAGATAGAACATTCGACTGAGAGTTATATTATAAGAAAATCAATAACCAGTAAAGAAACAGCAGAAAACATATTTCTTCAGTTCAGTTGAATTTTGAGATTTGCGTTTATGTGGAATGAACTTCTCGAGAACGTTTTTCAAAATAAATTTAATCTCCAGCGATTCAAATACAACGTGAATCGATACTTTCGCATAGGCACCGCTCTGAGAGTCCCTTGAGAATTTTTCTGTAGTGCTTGTGTTTTTTGTTCTTAAAATGTATTAGTCCAGTAATGTTAGTCAAAAATAGTAAATGAAATAGTTGTAAACGACATAAAAAGTTTTATTCCTCTTTTTGGGAAAGTTTTTGGCTTTCTACTACTCCATCTTGATACAAAAAAAAGGGATGAGGGAATCTTCCAAAGAAAGGAAGGAAGTAATCAATTTGAAAATAAGTTACTCTATATATGGATGTGTAGATCATGCAATGATATCTGATTTTTATTCCACAACGAATTGTTCATGTAATTCAATGTTCATATGAAAGAAGCTGTTTCAGGAGGACTTTCTTTTAGTTTGTGTCTGAAAGTTACTTCTTTGCATGATCTTCACATCCATATATAGAGTTACTCATTTTCAAATTGATTACTTCCTTCCTTTCTTTGGAAGATTCCCTCATCCTTTTTTTTGTATCAAGATGGAGTAGTAGAAAGCCAAAAACTTTTTTTCACTCCTATAAATATAACCCCTTCAATTTTATTTTTCATAATAACAAATGGTCAGTATTCAGTATGAATGGAATTTCTGATCATCTCTCAATGAGGTATGATATCAAACTTGATCAAAAATGATTTCATATAGAGATTATTCTCATTCAAACTATTACTGAGGATATTGAACCTGATCAATTCAACGATTAGTTTGTGAAATGTGTTCCGACCCCTACAGTAAATGAAAATTAGCCATTTTTCGATAAGTCAAATGGTGGGCTCGTACAAAATCATACTGAATTGTCTATCAACAAAGTCTCTACAGAAGAAGTATATGGAATTCTTCAGATAAAATTACAAGCAGAAGGTGTTGACGATATCAACATCGAAATGCAATCGTTGGTATTTTCTCATCTTGGCAGCATGAAAAATTCCTCAGAAGTTATCTCGTACTATAGTTCTATGCATATACTCCGTAATATTTCCGAAACCTTAAAAAAATTGTTCGTAATCAGCTTATAACTTATTCTGAATTCATTCAGTTATTACCCAAACAAATCGCTCAATGCACACTAACATCACTTCTTCAATTCATGTGACTGAGAACATAATGAAGGCTGCATTTCATTATTTCGAACTTCCATTGTCTAATATGATATAAATTGATTTAAAATCTCTGAAAGAATCTGAAAAAAATAAAAAAAGATCAGTTGAAAACTAACAATTATATCACGCAAAAAAACTGAAATTACAATGAAATAAAATACAAGCAACAACCAAAAAATTAAAATTTCAAATATCGACACGAGATGAGAATTGAAAATAAATCTTCGACACAGCATGCCTTTCGATATCTTCAATAATTCATGCCATTCTGGAATACCTCCTCTGCCACAGCATGTGGTTTAACCGAAGTCCAAACAGAGCGGGTCACTTCCAGAAGGGGTGTATTCAAGAGATATTTCCTCAGTCCCCTTCTTTTCTGATCTCAATATTGTCATTATGCGTTGCGCTCAGGAATATTCGTGAATACAGGTGCAGAAATCAAAGACATACTCTCACTCATTCGTTTCATATCGAAAAAAGGATTTCCATCAGTTTTGAAGAGTACACGTCTGATTTCAGTATGGAAGTAAGAATAAATGCATGTCCAACGGTCCATCTCAGGAGGCGATCATTCAGGGATCAGGATGGATATGTTCAGCTCGCAGACAAAAGCTTTGTACATCATCTGGTTGCCTGAGACTCTGATACTTATTCCGAAGTGGTGCAACGCCACATATAACAAGTGACGTCTCTGAAAAATTATCTCATTGTCAAGTATCGTCAAAAACTCCGACTGATTTGGTAATCGAAATTGTCGGGGAAAAACAAAGTTTCTGCTAAAACCTTGCTCACCCTTCCGATCCTACTCCTCTCCATTAGAGTTATGAAGTGAATTTTGAAGGATTTTTTATCAATTTGCAATACCAAAAAACTGATACATTTCCACAGAAGTTTGTATACATAATCGCTCATTTCATTGAATAGTACTGAATGAATTCCATACACCGTTGATTTCCATCCTCATTTAAACCGGCTTGAAGTGCTTTAGTGTGCAGATGATACGCAACTGTATTATTCATTTCCTAATTCACAGAAGTTTCTGGCAGATATTGATATTGATGAAGTTGTAAACACAATTGATGAAAACAAAACTGAACTGATTCTTTTCGGTGAAGATCCTAATGAAGAAGTAAATGATCAGAATTACAGTATCACCATCAACAACATAAGGTTGAATCCAACAAATCATTGTAAGAACTTAGGTATTTTCCGTTTGTTTGAAGGTGGTTGACGATGTTTCGTGGTGCATTTTACAGTTCGGACTATCATTGCCGAATACGATATAAAATGATTTGAAATCCCTTAAAGAATCTGTAAAAAATTAAGAGAATTCGTTAAAAAACAGTTTTATTAAGCAAAAAACTGAAATCACAATGAAATAATATAGAAGCAACAACCAAAAAAAAACAAAAAAAAATTAACTATCAACACGAGCTAAAAATTTAAAAATTATTAACAAGAAATGAAAATGAAAATAATAAATTGAAAGATTTCAAATCAAGTTACTACAAGACGTTCCGATTTTTAATATTCACAATTGTTATCACCCGAAGACGATTAAGGATACTAACAATCGAAACGTCATGAAGTACCTTGGTTTGAAATCTTTAAATTTCATATTTACAATTTTCATTTCTTGTTAATGATTTTTTGATTTTTCTGCTCGTGTTAATAGTTCAATTTTTTTTTTTTTTTGGTTGTTGTTTGTATGTTATTTCATTGTAATTTCAGTTTTTTGCCTAATAAAATTGTTTTTTCAGCTGATCTTTTTAATTTTTCACATATGGTTTCAGGGATTTCAAATCATTTTATATCATGACAGACAATGGAAGTCCAAACTGATAAAATACATTAGGTATTTACATTCACAATAACCTGAGGTTCCAAAAGCATATTGCTCATTTGGTGAACAAGCCTTATTTTGAGTTGAAATTGCCATATCTGCATACGGATCCACTCGACAGAAATATAAGATAATTATTATGTAACACTTTTCTCCTGTGACAACTAGAATATTGTAATGCGTTTGATTGGCCAGCATTGTTAGCTAACAACAAACAAATACTATCACATTACCAGAGATTTCTGTCTATAAACAGGCTTTACCTCCGTGGAAGATTCGAAATTAAACACCACAAAATCTTTGAACACTTTTTCGAATAATTGATTAGGAGAAGTTGAACTCAGCAATGTTCCACTCGCCACTGCGATCTTCATAGTATGTCTATACTATAGTGTAATACGCCCAAAGGAGTTATTGTATATCGAAACACGTGTTGCGTTTTTGTAAAACTGTTAACCCATTAAGGACGGAATTAATTTATTTTAGAATTTTGCAAAAGTATATTTCCAAATTGTATTTTCAGAACAAAACAAATAGATTTGCCCAAAAAATATAGTGAAATTTTTCTTACATTCTTCAAAAATTAGTGTTGCCATATTATAACGCGATGCTATGTTTCATAAAAAAAATATTTTTATTGATTAAAAAAACACATTCGTGTATGGTATTCAACTTTGCATGACAAACAAACTCCTACATTATATTTGATGCATTTTGTGCGCATAATTGATTTGCAATTATTCACCAACACGGCTGTACGATCTGCTCGATTTACTTGCAGATGGTCTACCTTTTCCTTTCAATGGATTCTTGTACTCATTGAGGTATGTTTTGACAATTTCTTGACGAAAGTGTAGTTGAGTTATTTTGTTGTTTGTACAGGACCCAGGCATTTTGAAATGCGGCATGAAGTAGCCATGTGAAAAGACACCACCACCATTTTTTTCTACGTAGACTTATCCTTCAGCGTGCAATATTTCCATCCATCAGATTCGTGCCACCCATGGATGCATTATCTTTGGAAATCAAGTTCGGTCTTGTTACTTGAACAATTTTTTTCTCCTTCGCTGAATATCGTTTTACACTAGCAAGTAGGGCTACCCCATATTTGGTCGTAGCTGCTGAAACTACATTATTGTCAGTCCAACGCGTTGATAAAATTCCGTTAGTTCTATTCAAACAAGAATCGAAGTCACCACGTTCTTTCTTACTCATATCCTTTTTGGATACTAATGGGCAATTTTCAGGGATTCGGTTGTCGCGAATGGTTCCTGTGGATGAAGAATCTCTTGATTTCAGATGACTAAGAAGGTGCAAGCTTGTAAATAAATTATCTGTGTCAGCAAAGGAGCAGTAGATTTTCCAAACACATTTTGGTATTCTTCGTTCACGCGCCTATCTTTGCCTTGATATAAGGAAAAATTCACAAGATATCCGTATTTGCTGTTCAGCGACCATATCTTGTATCCAAATCTGATTGGTTTACCTCGGATGAATTGCTTGCATGAGTGCTTTCCAAAGTATTCGACCATATACTCATCGTAATTTAAATCATCTTCAAGAACAAAAAAATTCAAAATTTTTTGTCGCAGTAGATCACTCAGAGGTCGCAGCTTATAGAATTTGTCATGTGGATCTAGTGCATTATTATTTGCGCAGTGTAGATACCGCCAAATTGTTGAAAATTGGTCTCTTCTCATTGCATCCATCACTAGTTGGTTACCAAGATCGCCATCAGTATTCCAGTAATGTCAGTAAATGACAATATCCCGATAAAATCACAATAGCAATGAAACATTTCATTTCATCCAAAGTAATTTGAGGATATGGCAAGTTTTTGAATTGCGCGTACTTGTTTGATTCTTCTACCAGTAAAGAAAGTACGTCATGGTTTATGAATAACTCGAACATTTCTGTTGGGGTTGAAGTTTTAAAAAATTCATAGTCTGAATGACAATAATTTTCTGAACTTTCTATCAGATCGCCTTTGATCCATTCAATGTCCTCAGAAGTAACTTTTCCTACATGTTCCGTTTCTGGTTCAACCAATTCATCATTTCCACCATGTAAAACAAGTTGAACTAGAACATTCAATTGATTCCGAGATGAATTATCAACGAGTCCGCCTTCATCCTCCCCACCGGAATCCTCATCTGTGATCGCACCCTCATTCGGAGGCTCAATATAAATTTGGTCGACATCTTAATCATCATTATACGCAATTTGAGTAGCTTTTTCGAGAGTTAGCCCATCGCTAGAAAAAAAAGCAAAATGTAAAAAAGTAGTCCACCGAAAGGACTCGTGTTGCCACATGGCAACATCGAATTCCAAAGCTTCATGATTTCGAAAGTTTTCGCAAACTCCCGTAATTTCTGCCGCCGTTACGTTGATAATATATTCCTAAAGCTATCGTAATGAATTTAATTTCGAAAACTGTAACAATCCCTCTGTATTTATACTTACGTAAACTTGATATCCATTTTTGAGAAGTCTTCTTGATATTCTCTAATGAAATCGTGTTTTTATATCACTGGAGTGAACAGACAAACACAACACACGATTCTTTCAACTGACACTGCAACAAACTATTGGCGTGAATACCGCCATCTATGTTTTTAATGAAAAATCTATAGAAATTTGAGCAACATAAAACTGTTCATTTCTGTTGCCGTATGGTAACACCACTCCTTGATGGGTTGAGTGAAAATCTCACAATGAAGTGTTTCTTGAATAGGACATAATATCTTTTCGAACCTGTAAAGAAATGAATTATCATCATATAATTATGCAAGTGCCAGGGAATGAAGGCCAAATCTAATAATGAGGTATTTGTTTGATGAAATCCTTTTTTTCGGAAGTGTTGGATAATGGAAATGAAACGAAAAAGTGAAACGAAAATGCAATCTTTCCAAAATTACTGAGAATATCAGAATCTATTGTTCCCCGGTAACAGCACTGCAGAAGATTGGATTAATCGCAGAGAAAATAAGTTTACGAGGAGAATACATAGGTTTCCGTGAAGGAAATTACTTTCAAATAGATAGCAGCTTCACCGAGTGAGCTGGGTGGATTTTAATTCTCTGCATTTGAAAAAAAAATGAAACAGAAGTTGATTTGTTCATCAATTTGGTTCTGGAACGAGTAAAAAAATATTCACATTCAATTGCTGTGTTTCCTCTATTTGGCAACATTTCGAAAATCGACACTTTGTTAAACCACCTCAGATTGTAACATTACAATATTATTATATAATTTTCATACAGAATGTCATCCGACGTGGGTTATCATCAGATTCTGAATTTAACAAGCTACCTAAAATATTTCAATCTACAAAATTAACAACTTCAGTGAGAAATCTTGGACTCATCAGTAAAGGAAAAATCGGAGATGAGAATTAATAAATATTTCTAGGGTTTTCCAATTGTTTTCGCAAACTTGAAGGAAGTATGGTTGACAGTCTCGTCAAATATAGTAGTAAACGAATCTCAAAGAACCAGATACAGAAACCTCCTTCTCGATTCCTGTAGCAATATGCTCAAAATCCATCCAAATATGTTCATAGAGATTCACACAAAGACGAAAATGAACTGAGAAACCTGAATGAATTAATGGAAAACTAAACGATAACAAAAATCGAAAAAGCATTGATCTAGATATTTGTTGTTGATTTTATTGGTCAATTGAATTCCATATTGAAATGTATATACTATGATCACGCTATGATTCTTCAATTTTTGGTCATATATTTGAGCGGAAAGACTGAAAAGCAAATTGACTGTTGCCATCACCATTGAAAGGTGATTGATTATGTAACAGATGATATAGCCTCATTTTATTCTCTATGTACTGTCGAATCATAGAAGTACTTCTTACAGAAGTACATGGCAAGGAAATAACAATTCATGTTTTACACAAATTTCATCAACATCTCCTGTAAGTAAAGAGGTGTACGAGTGTGTCCTGTTCTATAAACAGATGGAAGTGAAATACATATCAGATTTTCATTTGAATAAATTTGTAATTTGAATTTGCTAATTGAATTGTATATATGTATATAATCAAAAACAAGTTGATATTCATCCATTCGGATATATTGATTGAACCTTCTTCAATACAACATTCATTGAATTTTATTATGAAATATGAATAGTTTTTCAGTCACACAAAATCTATTCCTCCTTGATAATGATAGTAGAATCTGCACATTGAATCTTATTCGACACGGGTTCCACTTCACGGTAGCTACGTGCGGTGGAACACGTCTCATATGAAATTCATTGTGAAATTCTACGATATATCAATTTCCATTATTTTATTCGAAATAAAATAGCGGATGCGCAAGATAACCATTCTAGTTGCTTTTTCGGGATGGAAGCTACGACTGTAGAGAATGGATGAGCAGTTTAGTTGCAATCCTATTGATTGAAGCAATAACTGAGAGTTAACCAGTAGAAAAATGTATCGGTTGAGTTTGAATTTTCTGTTAGAATTTATGATATTTCACATTATTCATTTTATTTTTCCAAAATTAACTTGTTGTTGTAAGATTCATGTTTGACATGTGAAAGAACACGTTATGAATCAATTCTTTGAGCAATTTGAAAATCACGTAAAGATTATAAGCTAACAACTTATTCATACTATATGGACCATCATACTCATTGGTCAATTTGTAACTGACACCAGCACCCGCCTTTTAAGTAGTCGCACTCCATAGTTCATAGTTCATCATCTGAAACGCCTGACTGTTATGCAAAACCAGCACAGGTCTGTTGAATAACAAATGCTTCAGTCTAGTAATCGCCTTTGTTTCTCCGTTGCCCATCTCCACTGGAAGTTTTTTTTGGGAAAGTTCAGTGGTTTCGCCAGTAGTGCAAAATCATGTTTCTGTTTCCTGAAATAAGACGGTGATCTCAAGAACTTTTGCACGCCGTGGCTTGTGAAAATCCAACACTGCTTGCACCTTGCGCCTATCTGGTCGTACTCCGTCACCATTAAATCTAATGTATCAAGTGTAAAAACAATGCAACCATCTTGGCGTTCCCCTGTGATTCATGTAAACAATGTTTTTGCACTAAATGTACCGGATTGACAGTTTCGAAAGTTGAATGTCTACTACTTAATTATTTTTTCTATGTGATCAGTGCAAAGCGGATTTATGGAGAGTTCCCAAATTATATAAAAAACTGGAAGTTGTACAAGGAAAACTTGAAATACTAACACAGACGGTGGAAACCAGAAACCAGAAATGGAATCAGCCAACAATGGCAGAAGTAATTCAAGTCAAGTCAAGTAAGTCAAGTCAAATAATTGCAGGACTATGGGAGAGACAAGAGAGCGTAAATGAATAGATCTGGCCGATACTTGATGAAAATCTATATTGAAATTAATTATTACAATTTATTATATGATTTTATGTTATGTGTCGCGGTTCTACAAAAACCGCGACACATGTTTCGCTATGCAATAGCTTATTCAAGCGTGAACTTAAAGTTATTTTTAAATCACAACTATTTCATACTGCATGATAATTTATCATTTGTACAATTTGCACAAGTAGGTAATATGTTAGAGTATAAAATAGTTGTTATTTAGAAATAACTTTCAGTTTACGCATGTGGAAGCTATTGTTTAGTGAAACACGTGTCGAGATTTTTATGAAACCCCTTATAGTGAAAATCATACAATAAGCTGTATCAATCAGTTTCAAAAAGCGTATAACACAATCGTACTCAATATAAGAAAACAAACACAAAATACAATATATACAATAGCAACAAGAATATCGAGGGATGAAGATAATATCGAACATCCTGTTGAAGACATTGATGTTGTTTGAAAAAATATGATCCGATCCAATAAAAATTATTATTCACCTTATTCCCTATATTTTCTGATCGATTCTGCCGTTACTTGAGATCCATAGTAATTTCATAAACTACACCTCACGATTTGATATCGACAAACTTCATTTGAAAAATATATCATGAGTAGCTTCATCGAATCACTGTTGATAGATAAAGCTACTGGGTTAGCGAAACATGTCGTGATATATTTTTCAAATGAAGTTTGTGTAGTTTATGAAATCATTCCCTAGATACTTCAGTCTATTTTATGAGAGAAAGCATTGGTCAAACTTGAGTATTCAGCCAGCCCGCTCAATTATATTCAACACCAAGTTTAATAATCTCAATCCATCATCTCTACAGATCATATATATACGTCAAAACTTCACCATACCGCAGCGAACCTGACATCCCAATAATGAGTCTCTGAAATATCGTCGGAGGGTTGTAAAGCCCAAACAAAACACTCAAAATTTCGTATTGCTCATCCTGTGTGATAAACGCCGTCTCATCCACCGGGTCTGAAATCATAGATACCTGATGAAAAGCATGCGCCAAGTCAGGATAGTGAATAAATTCTTATTTTTCGGAATCAAGGGTAGTGTGTATCCATCGTTCACCGTGATATCATTGAATGCCCCATAATCACCGCATATTCTCACTTCGTCAGACATTTTTGCAATTGACACAATGAGACTTCCCAGAATAATCAACCCAAGATCATAGATGGAATAACGCCTTTATGAATCAATTGAACAACTCCTATATTTTAGTGGTATATCACCTATTTCAACACCTGAGTGTTACTTTCCTTACTTGAGATTTCGTTAAATCCCTTCCAATTCAGAGTTTGACAAGCACGTCTCCATTCGAGACACCAATCGCTGTTTTTGCCACTGCAGCTCTTCTTCCCATATTTTATCTAGCCTTATAATTTCATGCATCACGCTTTGCAAGCCTGCAGAAATAATGATAGTCGAATGCTCCTGAGAGAGTTGATCCTGCCCGATGAAGCAACAACTTACACCTTCATGCTGTAGACACTGTTCGGCTGAAGCATCGCACGTCTTGTTATTCCTCATCATCATTGTGACTTCTGGACAGTTAATAACCGGCTGTCCCAACAGCAATTCAATAGGGCCCAAGTCACAATCCGTGACCATCGCTAACAGTTTCAAATGGCAGTTCGCCAATGTCGACACAAAATTCACCTTATCCACCGCCAGTGCAGCCAGCACCTTCACCATCCGCTATGATTAACCCGGCATAGCACGCATAATGGTAAAAAATACCGCATTTTTCCTTTTACCACTTGAAATTCGTTAAATAGGACATTTGGCGTATAAAACTCCACCTATTCTCTCTCCATGATATTGACATTTATTCTTCTGGGTCATTTTTCGCCTCTTCCAAAGCGTTCAGTGTGTACTCGTATCTACTGGTAAAGCGTGTACTGGTAAAGCGAGGAAATTTAGAATAGTTTTTGTTCAAGTGAGTATTATTGTTGTGTTTTTTGGAGATAATATTAGTTCTTTTGCCAGTTTGATTTTTATTTAATGTAAATAACCTGTTTGTTATTCAATAGGCATCGCATATTCGTGTTTTGACACGTGCTCACAATTCAGAGGTAGAAATATTCTGACATAATAATATGTACGATAAGGCATTCTTGTTTCAGAAAATGAGTTATGAATGAGAACAAGCACATCTACTGGCACTGTATAATGAACTTGAAGATGAGGATGTTTATGGATCAGATGATGGTGAAATCGATGTGGTTGAAATAAATGAGTATGATTCATTATCAGAGCAGTCAAACGAGGAAGAAATTGTGCAAAGTGATGAGGAAGGAGGTAATATTGCGATAAATGAAAGACATGCATATGTCGGAAAAAACAAACGAACTGTGTTGAACAAATTTCCTGTAGAATCGTTCAACAGAAGGAAAAAACTAGGACAAACTGTAAATCAGGCTTCAGGGGTAATTGGGCCAACAAAATTAGCAATGACTGCAATAGAAGTTTGGAAATGTTTTTCTCCAGATGGGGTAATTCAAGAGATTGTTCAATGCACAAACCAGTATATTCGGAACAAAAGACCAAACTTTCAAAGAGAACGTGATGCTGCTGATACAGACGAATGCGAACTGAAGGACGTGATTGATTTACTCTATATAGCGGGTGTGCAAAAATCATCACATTTGAATCTCAGAGATTTATGCAATCAAGATGGTACTGGTGTGGAAATGTTTCGTCTGACTATGGGTATAAATCGACTGCAATTTTTACTACGAGCTTTGCGTTTTGACAATATTGAAGATAGAGAAATAAGAAATCAAAGTGATAAGTTTTCTCACGCGCGAAATCTTTTTGATGGTTTTGTTCAACGATGTTTGTCAAACTATTCTCCAAGTCACTGTGTAACTCTTGATGAAATGCTCGAGTCCTTTCGTGGTAGGTGTCCGTTCCGCCAATATATGTCGAAAAAACCAGCGAGGTATGGATTAAAACTTTGGGCATTAGATGACTCAGAATCGTTTTAAACATATAATATGGAACCTTATGTGGGAGTTCAGCCACCCAGTCCATACGCAGTCGACAATTCCGCACATCAAATAGTAAAAAGGCTCATTCGACCTATATCTGGTACAGGCCGAAATGTGACGTGCGATAATTGGTTCTCCTCTATACCTGTGGCGATGAATCTTTATCAAAATGATAAATTGACGTTAGTTGGCACACTGAAAAAAAATAAGAACGAAATTCCACCACTATTCATAGCTAAAATGAAAGACCGAAAACTTTATTCGAGCATACTGCTAAATATTGTTGAAATGAACAGCCAAATTGTGTTTCAGTCAAATGCAAACAAAAAATTGCCTAGAAAAATGTTTTTGAAAGAACTGGGTTTTACATTATTACACGATTATTTGGTAAAAGACAAAACATCGTAACTTTACCAAAATCAATGAAGATCCGAATAAATGAAATTTTGGGTCTGTCTGAAACACAACCACTGCCGAAAACATCCGTTTCTGGAAGGTGCTATTTATGTGGTTATAAAAAAAATTGAAAAACATTAACACAATGCAGGAGCTGTCAGAAATCCATTTGTCGAGAACACACTGTTACATTGTGTCTAACATGCGCAGAAGGAGTGAAGAAGTCTGATAATTAGTTTTCATTTACTTTTTTATAGTTTTCAAGTATATTTTATTAACATTTGCCATTATATTTCTGAAATGTCTGAAAGTCTATTTATTTTCCGGTTTATCTTATGAATATTCAGATGCGGTCATTTACACCGTGCGCGTGTACTTATCGCAAAAGTAGGGACGCGTGTAACGCCGGGTTGAAGCGACATCACGTTTTGTTGAATACGTGTGTCCATTCTCGCGATTGACACCCGATGCTAAAATAGATCAAATGAAAGTCTCACTTCACTCTTGTCGCCACCGCTACCGCCTAGCCCATAAACTCGCCTATCACAATCAGCCAACCGATATCCATGTTTGCCACAGCCCATACATCTTTCTGCCCTGAGCATAGAACAATTCGGGCTGATATGGTCCGTGAATTGCTAGCAGTTGTAGCATCTTTCCTTCGTCATAACCGTCCTTATCTTCGACATCTCATCACGATATTTCCCCAATACCGCCGGAAATGAGTTATATAACACCTCTGAGGACGCATCTCTGGCGTAAAGTGGTCATGTCATCAATTTATTGGCTACTTTTACGCCGATTGCCCATCTCTTCCGCATAACTCCTAAGCCTCGGGAAAGCCACCTGTAGCTTCGCCTTCCACCCATCTCAAGATTGGTCGTACCCATCCGATTGATAGAACCACTTCTTCGCCACGCTGTTGGATCGCTTGTACCCTGAACTATCATGAATCGCGCCAAGTTGGTCGAATTTTCGAAGCCACTTCTCGATAATCGAATCTGCATTGACTGAATCAAAATAATTGTTCATCTCTGATCTCAGCAGGATTGGCCGACTGCAAAATCCACTACGATCACGCCCAGATACTTTTTCTAACCCAGATCTAGAGGACTCTGGTATCGCCGGGTAGGAGGTTCCGCTGATTGCTCATTTTGCCTGCTACTCAGCAATATATCCAATACTCTGTATCAAAACCTCTACTAAATCTCTCACTGGAATCGCTAGATCATATGGGCCTTTTCTTCGTGGAGAACCAGCTGCACCTTGCCTAGCTGAACGCATAAAAGTATCCGCAATCTCTGAATATATATCTTTTTGGATAGATGATCGTCACCTGACCACTCAATTGTAAATTACTGGTAATGACAAAAGCCTAATGAAACAATTCATCAACAACTGGTAACTACAACTAGATGTTGAACTTGTAGTACAATCTGCAACACCTTCAAATATCACCAATTATATTGAATTTCTATTGATCTCACCCTCAAGTCCAACGAAAAAGCTGAATGAAAGTTATACTTCCTCCCCTAAAAGTAATTCAATTTTTTATTAAATTTGATGGAAGAAGCACTACGCCTTTTGTTCCCTTCCACCGTAATGCAAAGCCCTGTCTATCGCCAAATATCAATTTAACATGGTACCTGATGTTATTTATACGCGAAATAAAACAAATCGTCAAACTGGAACACCAAATTTCAAAAACCTTTTTTTTTGTTCTCAGAAAGCAAAGAAAAATTATATAATTGAACTGACGGATACGGGCACTATCCCACTTCCCCGTCGTAACTATCACAAGGGGTCTTGCTCAATCTGTCCGCACAAAGTCTGCTCACTTGGCAGTGATATCGGCCAAGTACAGACGGTTCCTGCAAACAGGGTCCACCTGCCACATCATTTCATTTAATATTGAACAGTTCGAAACAGGCACGAGTCTTGTAAATGTCGAAGACTTGAAAGTGATTTGTATTCTTGTCGAGCATTTCTGAACCATGCAACTCAATTGAATTAGATAAACAAACAATTTTGCGATAGTTCGAATTCAGTTCTCAGTTCAAAACATTTTTTTATCATTGAAATCAATGAAAACATTTGTGATAGATAATGAAAAGAAAGTCAATAATTCAATTCTTTCAGACATAGCCAGATCTTATTATCTTATGTCATTTCAATAATTCTCAGTGAAATAGATACCTTTCAATGAATACTATTTTCAAACATGTTTTCAGAAACTCAAAACCCTCATATCTAAGCATAAACCGAAAGAAACCACTCCGGAAGTCATAAATATTGTTGAAAATCATTCATCACAATCGTTTGATAAGGAAGAGATCAACCTTTTGAACAACGGTTTGAAATTTGGCATCCCGCCTTCCGAGAAATTTCTTGAGGATATCGTTGCTAGTGTTGAAAGTTCGATTCAATATATGCCCAATTCCTCGAAAGGACTAAGTTCGAGGAAAGGTCAGGAATCAAATCTCCAAGAACAAGATAACATATAAACGGTATTCAAAGTATTCAATGAACAACGATAAAAACCAAAAGAAACTTATCAAACGATTGAAAGACAAGAATGTTTTTTATTTGAAAGCCGACAAAGGCAACAAAGTAGTAATTCTGGATAAATCGGACTGCTACGAAAGGGTCAATACAATGCGAAATTATCCAGGAACCCGCTAGCAAAGATGATTGCCGATGTAAAAGACGTCCTCAAGAAATGCGACAACATACTTACCCCTCAACTGAAACGGAAGTAACAAGTTTGTAACCCAACGGTGTCGAAACTATATTGCCTCCCGAAAATCCACAGACCAGAAAAATTAATGCGCCCCATCGTGTCAGCTATTGGAGGTCCCACCTACCAAATAGCAAAGTGGCTCACTGAGGAATTTGAAACCTATTTTTATATAGCTGAAAATTGTTTTATATACAGATATAACAGTTAAACATATATTGTAAAATAATCGATGAGGCAAAATTGTAAAATTAATTTAGGTTGGTATACCTGTATGGGATATCTATATAGCATAAATAGCGTTTGCTTCGCGTTAGTTTCTAGTTTAATCTTCCCTTTTTGAAGATGATCACTTAGTGATCGAATCATGTATCGAGGTGTTAAAAATAACGATTTGGTGTTGGGAAAAAACTCCAGTGATATTCATTACTACACCAAAGGTTCCAAACAGTGCATCATAAGTATATTTTCAACCGATGATAAATTTTGGAGTAGTTATTATTTGCAAAGCACAAATTCAGTAAGACATATCTTCATGTTATTTGGTCAAGAACGGTATTCGACTTGTTTCTGAAGAAAGAGTAGTCGAATAATTTCTCAGTGAATACTCATTCGATTCAATCGAAATGAGCGCCATTTGGATCAGTGCACTTTTGCCAAGGTAATACAAGTCGATCAAATCCAACAGCATGAAAATTGTACTCGGGATTCGAAGGAGTCAACGAAGGTCGTTTTTGTTTGGTCCTGATTGGCGAAGGTTTTACCAGTGGAAAAGTTATTGAAGTGCATGGAAAGGTTGGTTGATTGGTGAGGCAGAACTTCGACGCTCCATTCTTCAAGATGAAGCGGGATCGATTCTCTTCTCTTGGGCAGTACCAGCTGCTGCTGCTGCTTTTTCCGGTACATTTCATCGATTTCCTCACAGTAAAACTGTGATGGTTTGGCCCAGTTGAAGAAAGTTATAGTGAATACAATCATCAGTGTTTTTTTGGTAAGTATTCGCCTTTCGGAAGAACCTACGTTGTTCATTGATGTGCAACTACTGTCCTGAACGTCTCCTGTTATTGTCAAGTCATCATACGTGATGATTCGATCTGAAAAGTTTGGTTTCTCAAAAGCACAGAAGAACAGACCTCGACAGCTTTTTTCGATTGTTCAAATCGTAGGGCATCTACTTTTAGAGCTTTTTGACTTTTCCAGTAAGCTTGAAATCATCAAAAAATTGCTTTTCGCTTGAATCAGATGTCCAAATTGCCATCCGCCTGCTTCTTGGCAGTAATAGAACTGACATCGACATTCATCTTGATATTATGAATTTCCAATCTGATTTCAATTTTTCTATTTTGTAAATATTATTGTCGATTAATTTTAACTTCTGATTTTGAGTAATCGCATACAAAAAAAAATTGATAATTTTCATTTGAAAAGATGTGTGTGAAAGCAGGTATAATTTCATTTCGTCGAAAATCAAAATATGTTTGCCCCGTAAGAGGCTCATCGAAAAAAAAAACGTGGATTCTGATAACATAAATGCATTTAACAGAATTATTGGAGTTGGTGTCATAAACAAAATGTCGAAATATCGCAATAAGATCTTCAGGCTGTAGTGTTTTCCGGAAACTTGGAAAATTGAACAAATCAGATACTTTCTGATTGGGAATGTGAAAATCAATAGTAGTGCCTATTTTCCTGTTACTATTTTTGTGTTTGAGTCTCAGATTCATTCAGTGAATTATTTGAATTCATTGTCAATTTTTCCTTCCGAAATTGCAGGAACGGTAATCGTAGCCCATTCACATTTTCGTAATGCAATATTCAAATAACGCAAGGTCAGGATATTTCAAAACATTTTTGGGATAGAAATGGAATGTTTTCAGGCTAACTTATTTGTTAACACGTAGGTATTGAATTCGAAATTAAAACAGCATATCAATGTTTATCAAATTCGAAATTAGGGCATCAGTAAAATGAAGATAATCCCATCGTTCATGTGTCGAAAATCACTCAGGCATCTAATTTATGCTTCATAAACTGATTTATATAATATATGATGAATTTGGCGGATACTTGATGGAAATCCATAACGTATTCGAGTAACGCATCATTGTGAGATTTTCACTTAACATGCCTGAAGAAGCTATTCGAAATTTAATGAAACATGCTTTGCGGTTTTATACAAAGTTTCATTGTGAAAATTACACAATAAAGCGTTACTTGAATACTATTATATCACTGTTACGAGTTTTTTGATACGCTCAACTACATGTAATGTATTACTGTGAAACATTGATATTTGATATTATAAGAATTATAAAAACCAACGTTTTTTATTGAATGAGGAATCGATAGCCATCCACCAAACTTTCGAAAAAAAAATATATCAATTGAAATATGAATAGGTGATAATCTGACACAACGTGTACAAACAATTTCTGTGTCAACAAGTATCGATACATTTCATCACTTGGTAATTATATAATTGTCTGTCGAAATGGTTTGCAAACAACATTTGATGATGAAGATATTCTTGATAGCTGATGCTAATTATTGAAAAAATCAAAATTCAAAGAAGTCGAATGATTTACCCTAACTTAATTGCGAATCCTCACAAATCTAGAACAAGCATTATCAGTTTCTATTAGGTACATACTTATGAGAAGTTAAACTGATGCACAATCACGAAACTATCTGTAATCACCGCAAACCAAGCGAAGGCGTGAACAAATTACCATAGAGCGAGCGTGCTTCTTGAAAAGACTCAATCGAACCGTTACGTTACCAGGAAACTCTGAAACGGTTTACTGGCCTTTGCGGCATGGAATCGCTATTTATGCAGTCTATCGGGCAACGAATTCGGAGCTGCTCGGGAACTGGGAGCGAGACGGATTGTGCACCGTTGGTTTTCCTTCACGCCCTTCGCGTTTATCAATGGAAATTGTTGATAGGAGTCAGAACGCTTGATTTGAATCCAAGACTGATATCTGATTAGGGTGTGGTTTGTTTTTGCCATGTTTGGGGAGGAATTGGACGACCGTTTCTAAATTGTCTGTCTGATATGCAGAATGTTCACTAGACGATGGATTGAGAATAAAATACACGAAAAGTCTTTCAACATGCTCCTCATGGCAACTGTTACTTGAGTTCAGATGTGATTTGATTGTTCATTGCTTTTATTAGTGATAGAGAGGTGGAAATCTAACCAAAGCAGACCGCATCGGTTGACATACATGTATTCTTTTAGAGGTGATTATTTTTCAGATTCTCTTCAATGGTGTTTCCTTGAACCACAAATGGACTGCTGAACTGAATTGTATCAGAACACCAATAATGGGTATAGAGGAAAATCATTTCTGGATATTCTTTATTCAAATCTGTAAAGAATCTGAATATAGAATATTACTACAGAATCTGAATCTAGAATATCAAGGCATAGATGGATAAAGATGAACAAAGTTGATGACGTTCAGGAATCAGAGCGAATATAGCGTGATTTTGACCTGTCAAAATTCTTATTGGTAATGGCCCCATAATATCTGTGGATATCATCTCCCAAGGCCTCCTCACGGTTAGTTGTGCTGTCATTAAACCATTTGGGCCCCGTAAGTCTGGCTTGTGTAGCGCACAAGTATTACAGTTCCTTATATATTTGGATACATCGTATCTCATTTTTGGCCAATAATATTTGTCACTGATGCGGTTGTGAGTTTTATAATTGCCCATATGACAAGCAGTGTGCTCGTCATGGGCCTCTTCAAGAACTTCTTTTCGATTTTCTTTAGGGACCACCAGCTTCCATTCATCACCATTGTCACCTAATCCTTTTATTGGTACCTTCACATACTTGAAAATTTTATTGTTTGTAATTCTCCAGTGGGGAAATTTAAGTGGATTTGCAGCTATCTTCTTCTTCATTGTCAGCCACCAGGGATCTTTAACTCTGTCTTCCTGAATCTCCAAGGCATCTATGACCGGAACAGCTCGTGATAATGCATCTGGGACGATATTCTCTTTACCTTTCCGATGAACAATTTTGAAATCGTATTGTTGCATCCTCACCGCCCATCTTGCCAACCTTCCGGTGGGATCCTTCAAGTTCTGCAACCAAACAAGTGAATAGTGGTCTGTTACCACCGTAAAACGTACACCTTCCAAGTAAGGACGCAGCTTTTCCACGGCCCATAAGACGGCCAAGTAATCTCTTTCCATTGTGGAAAAGTTACGCTCTTGTTTTGTGAGTGAGCGACTAAGGTAAGAAATAACTCTTCCCTCGCCTTCTAGACCCTGTATTAGAACCCCACCAATACCATATGCAGATGCATCGGTTTGAAGAATAAAAGGAAGATCATAGTCAGGACAGTTAAAATGTGTAAGATTTCGCCAATAGGATGCCGAAATATACTTAAAAAGAGTTTTAAAGGGATATTTAAAGATTGGAGCAGTGTGGTAAGTAGTTGTTTACAGCTGATTCTCGGCCTCCCCCCACCACTATGACGTATTAATTGCTTTTTTCATTGGTTGTTGTTTGGTGAAGTCGAGGTGATGTGACCTTGAAGGGTGTGGTGTATGGATCGTTCAGAAATTTTTTCCCGGTTCTAATCCTCCCCCCACCAATATGACGTGTTATTTGCTTTTTTTTTTTTGCAGTGAAGTCAAGGCGTTGTGACCTTGAAGTGTCTGGTGCATGGATCGTTCAGATTTTTTTTTCATATGAGATTTTGTGTGTGTATGTGTGTGTGTGTGTGTGTGTGTAAGAGAATGCACGGTACAGGGTTTCATAGGTGTATTTCCATATAGTTTTGTTGATGACATCGACAAATTGAATTATCCATTACTTTCGACAAAAAATCAGTTTTATGACACACTCAATTGTGAACATATATCGGAAAGTGATTATGATAGGGCTAGAAATGTTTGGAATTTATTCGAGTTTCAGAATTTGGGGGAATACTCTGATTTGTATTTGAAGTCGGATGTATTGCTACTATGTGATATTTTTGAAAACTTCCGCACCACAAGTTTAGAGATATATAACTTAGAT
>NW_019292597.1:34445-45966 GCF_000500325.1 Leptinotarsa decemlineata | reverse complement strand
GCTTCTAAATTGAAATTATAATTGTTGGTGATAGAGTTTGGGAGGTTGTTTTTTTAGTAAATTTTTTCCACTTCAAGGGTCTTTTTTCTAATTTCGGATATCTTTAATATTTTCAGAGATATTTGCAAAAAATCAACCCCCCCTTTTTTTTACTGAATTGCTTATAACTTCTGCAATTTTTTCGAGACCCTCTTGGAATTCTTCACAAAGTTGTTAGAGGTCATTCCGAATCGAATGAGCTCTGGATCATAATTTTCGGTGCCCTTGGATAGAAGTTTCAAAAAAAGGATATTGTGATCCGGACCACAAGGGTTATTTTCAATGTGACATTATATTTTCAACGTGCTCAGCAATATCCTCTCAATGTGCCCGCTAGATCATTGGTGTTTGATTCTTTGGATGTGGTCATTCCTTCTACGCCCATAACCTCAGAGGCTACAGGCATGCTTTACATACCATATCAGTTATCCAGTACTCTAAAGTAATCAAGATGCACGCGTTTCACAAACTTCAACACACTAAATTACAATTTTTGAATATATATTCATCACAGATATCTCAGAAATAGCTAGGACTCTTTACAGATATTACTTGATGTAGACATTGTTAACAAATAGTGAGATTGTAAAAGAATCACTCGGTGTAATGAAAGTTGGGTGTAACTAGTTCACAAATATGATCAATAGCTGTATCTCAAAAACTTGAACCGTTAGAAAATTGGGAGGTGAGATTTGAAATTAGCGACCTTAAGTTATCAAACAACACTCATGGAAATTTATTCAAGAAAAAACCATAGACTTTGTTTCCTTTTGTTTTCAGTGTGAGGAATTTCACCAGTTCATCCTGATGTGAATTTTATTGTGGAGTGTTTCAATGAAACATTCATTGAAATAATGATGCCCTGTCTTTGAACTATCATTCTTCAAACGATATAAATCTATCACTAGATAAATATCAAGCGGATGATTATATTCATTGTCTGTTTGTCTGTTATTTTTCTCATATATTAAACTATTTTTCAATCTATTGATATTTCCAAAATAGTGCTCTTTCATTTTTTTTCAGCCTCATCATTTCTGTATCCCCCAAATATTTTCACTGTCTCTTACCAAACGCGTTTATGAAGGGTTTAGTATAATGAGAATAGTGGCTGCTCATCATTAGTTGCTCTCGTCATCAAGATCGTTGTTACGCCAGAAGATGATGTTACATGACTATCGATAGTCTTCAGTTATGATTATGTCTTCTACGAATGATGAGAGACTTCAATTCGTTTCCAACTTTAAAATCCACTGAGCTCACTTCATTATAATAATGTCTATATTTCAATTAAATCTATACGTATTCTCAACGCTCTACCCAAAAATATTTTAGCGATAGTTTTCCCCAAATTACAATGAACAATGTTGATGAACATTACCAGAAATTTCTTGACGTAAGAGTTTTCACGCTATTTTCTGCAGCCTCTTTCAGTCTTCCCATCTCGACTGAACATTGTCGCTAACTAATGTTAAAACGTATGTTACGGTTTCGTGTATAATCTGATAGTAAAATTGAGCGAAAAATAATAAATTGAAGATATAAATTGACGTAAAAGTTAACATGTATACAAAAAAATCTGAAACAGCTGTCTACCGGTGGCTCTTAAATTGAAATCAATATGGGAATGATCAAAAAGTAATGCAGTCAAGCTGCTGTAAAAGAATTCCATGAAAATCAGAAAATAAATAGATAAGTACTTTTTGATCATTGATTGGTCAAACCACCAACACTGACATAAAAACTTGGCAAGTTGACTTGGGTGTCACACGAATAGGTGGTTTCACTTATGTTTTGCTTGCGTTCACACAGCTATTTTTATCATATTTTTTCTCATTTTGTCTTCAATCGAAGACCGCCTACCCGGTACTGACAATGCCCAATAGGCTGAAACAGCTGTCTACCGGTGGCTCTTGAATTGAAATCGGTATGGAAAGGATCAAAAAGTACTTATCTATTTATTTTACATATGAACATGCCAATTTGAGCGAATTCACCTTCCAGGCCTTTTTCATTTCCACCCTCAATCTTCCTCATTCTGCCTCCGGAAGCCTCCAACAGAAATCATCCTGTAATGTTATCATTGTTGGAAGGGTAACAATAAAACCACTCCAGGAGCAGGCTATCTTTGGGTGCTACTGTTAGGTTGTACCATTTACGAAGAACCTATATAGTTTGGCTGGCAGCTCGACTTGGCTATTCGTACACTCCATGAAAAGTAAGATCTTCCCTCATAAATTCGTACAGACATAGAACCCAAGAACGAAACTAAATCTGTCACAGTCAATAAAGGATATAACTTGGATTCTGAACGGAAAACTGTGATTAATCCATAAGTTTGCAACCACTCAAGGTTACCTACCTTATCACTGTATATCAATAGTATACTTCTAGGCCAGAAGCTTGTACTGATCACCTCCACATCCGTCTACATAGTCGAACAGAATGTATATCACAGTTCTCGGTGAAAAATTTTTTCTCCAGAATCCCTCTCCAAAGATCTCCGTCATTCAAATTTTGGCTTCAAAAATTAAACACCCTTTTTCACTAAGATCGAGGCATGTTACACGTATCTAGCAAACGCTTCTTTCAATACAGCTATACTGGCAGTTCATAGAGGAACTGTTATTCCATTTTGATACATCATCCAAAATATTCGTGAAAAAATATACTTTTTTGTAAAAATAATATAGATTGCGGAATATACTTCGTTTGACACAGCTCTTTTTTGGAAATACATGTTTTTTTTTCATTTGTGGCACAATATACACAATATCTTTGTTCGGGGTGTAACATTTCATTTTGTCACTCTCCATTTTATATTGCATGTGAGACTATCTGAATATGAAGAATACTTTTTTCCCGATTTCTACTTATATTATAACATACTTATTATGGTCTGACCCTTCTGGACCTGTACGTTAAGGTGGTTGCGATAATGGCCATGTTATGATTGCTCACGGCTGATGTGAACCTCGAAGTACGAATGAATCAAGTAGGGCTTACTGCACAGCCTCTGCTGCAGACATCCAGTGATGCAATTGAACCCAGGTGTGTATTTAACAAAATACAAATAAAACAGAACACATATTCAGATGCTACAAATGCAATACGCATTCATACAATCGGCTCAAAAACCAAAGAAGGCTCAGGATGTGGAGTGTACTCCATGTCACTTAAACCTAAGAGTTGAGTGGAAAATGGGAAAAAATACCTGCGTGGTTCAAACAGAACTGGCTGGTATCTCAATCGGTACAAAAGAAATAACCAGAAAAATAATGTCTGGCAAAAAATACCAATCCGCAATGATAGTAGACAAGCCTTATTAGCCTTAAACAGACAACGTCTTACCTCAGGGATAGTACTAGAGTGCCACCAAGATTTAGCCAAACTCTCGGTGGATAATAATATTATCCTGAGGTGGGTTAAAGGCCACGACAGGAGTAAACGTAATTGTATTGCTGACTCCCTAGTCGAAGAAGCGGCTGGACTAAAAATTTCAAGACCCAGTGATGACTAGGCTTGATGACTTCGACAATTGCGGAACTAGCCAAACATCACATCCATGCTTAATCCGTGAAGAGATGGGGTGGAATCAAAGGATTCAATCTTGCCAGGATCACCCTGGGCGACCTTGGGAAGCTAGGGCCGAAGAAATATTTGGCGATGACCAGGCTACTGTCAACTAAGGAAACACCTCCATAATATGGAGCTAGTGGACACACCTCTACACAGGATGTGTGAACAGGAAGATGAAATTGTCAGGTGTGTCATAAGGGAATTTGTGCAGAGTTATCGTCAATAAGAAAAGTGTTTTCGGCGTGTCTTGGCCCACACCTGCCGATATAAATGAGATGACTCCTAGTGACCTGTTCAACTCCTCGGTAAAATGTACCATGGATCACATGTGCTGTGAGTGCTGTGGGCCTACACTCACCCTCCCTACTCTACAGATACAGATACAGAACATACAGATTATTCAAATTTCTATTTTATGTTTTCACAGATCTAGGATTCCTCTGAACAGTCTGCAGCAATACACCGTAAATTATTGTCAAAATTCTGACAGCTATCATTCGGTCATAGTAAATAACGTGAATTGAGAATTGAGGTACAAAAAAGAATATTTACCTATGTTTGCGAGGATTAAAATCGGTGGGAGCTCTCTGTGTTCATGAACTGATGGAACAAGTGGAAACGTTGCCTGGGTTCTGAAATAAAACCAATTCTATGTGTGTAGGATGAGATTTTGAAAAAAATCTGTGTCTGTCTTCACATGAAGAACACGCAGTGGTGATTGAATTGAACATTTTGAAAATCACCTAGCAGAAAATATTTCAAGGTGAAATCATTATTGCGGACAACGTTGTAATTTGAGTCGAATCAAAGTCATGCTTGTAGTAGACGTTCTTACCTGTATCGAATTAAAATCAAGATTGTAATTGAAGTCATTCTCGTAAGTGAGAAATAGAAGTCGGATCCCAAAATCGAAGACAGTCCTTGAACATCTGCCTAGGATCTAGCAGCAACTAGATCCTACATAACTGCTGACAAAGATTGACGGAGTTGATTGACGCGGTTGGTTACCTCGTTCATAGTTTTTCCATATTTTGCATCGATTTGAGTATTTGATTCAATTTATGGGTGGGATGATTATCTCAATATTGCATGCATGTATTTTGTATATCAGTTGAACGATTACTGAAAGTAGAAATAACATCATATACTCAGCGCTCTTTAGATGATCAACGTTTCGGGAAGTTATTCCCTTTCGTTCTCAAAATGAAAAAAATTTCACTTGTGGAGAATGCCCCAGTTATATTTCCTTTGGAAAGGGATTACTTTCTAAAACCTGAACCGTCTTAAGAAAGCTATGTGATTGTTTCTTCATTGATTATGCACCTGGAAGAGAAAAATTTGAATTCTCAATGGTTACTATTATGCAGAAACTATTCGATACCAACTTTTCAGTTTTCCCTCCATCATACTCCAGCAGATTCTCTATTCAACAAACAAGAGATAATTATTCCTTCACGAAAAATGTTTTTCACAGTTGATTTGATCAAATTTTTTCATCTGAAGATCATTAATGAATTTCAGATTGAATACGATATCAATATTCTACTTTGAACCACAAATATATAGGAAACACTCTGTTCCTCAGTGTATCAGGTTAAACTGATGCAATAGACAATTTAAAGTTTTTATTCTATTTCTCGTAATGAAATATCAATAAATTATCAAACTCAAAGTGAAAAAAAAATTTCAATTAAACTATAGTCTTGAATATTTTTTCGGCCTAAGTTTCTCTAAGAATTCAAATTGAACCATAGCGCTGCTAATATAGACCGAAAAATTAACCAGGCAATTGGCAAAGATAGTGTTGATGAACGCACTGTTCGATGTTGATTTTAGAAATTTTTTTCCGAAGATTTCAGCTATGAAAATAAGCCCTGGAGTGTTCGACATACGGAAATTCAGAACGAGGATTCGAAGACCCTGGTGATGACTGATCCATCACAAACTATGCGTGGGATGGCGAAAGAACTGAGCTCCCATGCTGTTTTTGATGGTTTCAAACGTTGTGGAAAGGTCGAAAAGCTCCACGATTTGAACGATAGACACAAATTTTCACGTTTCGATGTCTGTTTTTTTTGCTTTAGCGCAACTAAAACGATGCTTTCCTCTATTGGATCGTGAATCGTGACGTTTATAAAATGGGTCCTCTATGACAATAGGAGATATTCAGGACAGTGGCTGGATACCGATAAGCCACGCAGGCATTTGTTGGAGGCAAAAACACACAAAAAAACCATAGGTGCTTTATGGTGGTCAGCGGCTAGTGTAATCCAACGATTATGGACATACAGAATTGCTTACTTACATATATCGCCACGTTAAACAAGCGCCGAGCACATGTGACGTAACAATGGTGACACTTTTAGTAGCTGGGTGTTATTTTAACATTATTTGAGGATCATTTCCGGACAGTATTACATTGTTTTTGTTTATTTTGATTGAATTTTCATTTAATTATACCAATTAGGTTTCTGAAGGTATGTTATTGTGAAAGTCGTATTTTTGTGTGCTTTTGGACATTTTTTAAACTGGTGTAACGAGTAGACGCCATATAAAACTCTGTTATTTTCTTCTGTTCTGAGGTTTATTTTTTACCATTGTGGAACTTTTTTTGTTTTTTGACCATTTTAAATTAAATTAAGGTAAATATTGGAAATATTCACATTTTTGTAAGTAATAGCAATATTTGTCTTATTATTGAATAACCTAGTGATTTTTAGTTAAAATGCCTGGTCGTATTTGTGCAGTGTCAACTTGCAAAAGCAATCAGTTAACTTTAAAGAAAGGTGGTTGTACTGATGTAATATTTCACTCTTTTCCTATTGCTGAGGATATGGTTTCCACAACTTTGCAAATAGAATGGATTCGTCGCTGCAAAAGAGAAGATGAATTCACTCTCAAAAATGGATTTGTTTGTTCCAAACATTTTACAGAAAATGATTATGAACGATATCTTGAAAATAAATTGCTAGGTAAAAACTTTATTAATTCACCATTTAAAATAAATAGGTTTTTTTATAGGTGTGCCTTTGCGTCGTAAATTAAAAAAATAAGCTGGAGACGATTTAACTGGCTTTGAGAAAACAGTTGTTCTACAATTTGATGAAATGAAAGTTAAATCTGTTCATAATATTACGTAACAAATGATGAAATTATGGGACCCCACAGTTACATGCAAGTTGTACAAGTTCGTGGGCTCTTTTTAAAGTGGAATCAGCCAGTCTATATTGCATTTGATCAAAAAATTACAAGGGAGATATTGCTAAATATTATTTCTGAATTGCAGAAAATTAATTATGATGTGGTGGCATGTGTAAGTGACTGTGGACGTGGGATTATGGAAAGAATTGGGGGTTGATCATAATAAAACCTTCTTTCTTCATCCTGGCACTGTTAAAAATGTTTATATGTTTGCTGATGCTCCACATCGTTTAAAGCTCATTTGTAATTGGATACTTGACACAGGTTTCATTTTGTATGGAAATATAAAAATTACCAAAGAGCCCGTTCACGCACTCATTGGTTTAACAAATGCCGAAGTTAATCCTGTTGGAAAATCAATCAATCTCACCTTGATTGTGAGGAAAGTCAAAGGCAGAATGTGAAAATGGCTGCTAAATTTTTATCACATACTGTAGCAAAGGCACTTTTACGGCACAAGCCATCTCCAAACAGTAACGGAACATTCGGAACATTAACGGAAAAACAGATTTTAAACAGATTTTTTGAACAGATTGAAAAAAATGAGGATTTGATTGAATTTATTGAATGTATTAATAATTGGTTTTACATTTTTAATAGTTATGTCAAAACTGGAACTGTTCCATTCAAAAGTGCTTATGGCACACATATACAGATGCAAGAAAACCACCTAACAAAGATTGTTGATCAAATATTTTCGATGCGGCCAATTGGTAAAACTGGATTGCAAATTGCTTTTTAAGAATTTAAAAGATTTGTTCAATATTGATTATGTATGCACCCATAAACTAAACCAAGATCTGTTTAAAAATCTATTTAAAATTTATTTTTCCGTTAATCAGCTGTCGCCCCCATACGAACGACAACTCTCAGAAGTTGAGAAACTTGTGCGAGCTAAGGACTAACGGGGTCTTACATTTTAACATGTGATTCCTAACACGGATGAACTTGAAAGTCTGTTTTCTTAAATTAGAAGCCGTGGTCCAAATGAACATCCTAGTCCATTGGAAGCAATTTACCGAATCAGAATGATCATTTTGGGAAAAAAATTCTACCATCCTCCAGGTTGTAGTAAATACTGAAGAACCGACAATAGAAGAATATATTACTCCAAAAGTCATGAAAAAGGTGGAAATTGAAATTAACGCAGACACAATTTCAGAGCAGACAATATGATAAAATTGCAGTAGCTCCTTTTCATTTAGTAGTTCTGCTATTTCTACTATCATTTCTTAAACTTCGAATACAAATATTTCAGAAATGACAGAGGACTCTTCAGAATATATTGCTGGATACTTTGCTAAAAATCATAAAAATGATCTACCTGGTTTGGGCGATTATACTTATGAAATAAAAGCAGGAGACCATAATTATAATATACCTTCTTGGGTCCAGCAACATTCATTGGGAGCTCTTATTTAACCTACAGATAATTACTTAGATAAAATTAAAAGCTTTTCGGAAAACAGCATTTAAATGGATTTGGAAAAGAGTCTGGAATTGAGTCGAAATACTCTTAAAAAAATTTATTACTTACATATATTTTTGATTATTAGGCGTTTATTATAAAATATGAAACAAAAAGTTTAAGAACATTTTATACTGTTATCTGAAACAAAATTCATTACAAAGGTTATGTGAGAGTTACAGTTTTCGCGAGAATAATAAAAAATTGATGAAACCTGTTACTTTTAAAAAGGGAAAAATAGCTCGCCGTATCACCCACAAAAGAAAAATTTTCACTCAGTATCAATCCATTTATATCATGTATTCAATCCTATATGAAAATAATATTTCATAAGGGATTTACATGAAATATGTTTATTTTAATTTAAAAGTACAGTACCGAATCAATCCAGAGTCACCACTGTTACGTCACGAGAACACGTGACGTGTCTAACAAAATCGCAGAAGTAGGCAATCCTGTATGTCCATAGTCGTTGGGTGTAATCCACTATAACTTTTTGCTATGGGACCAACCATCACAGCAGAGTTCTATTGTGAAGAAATTAACAAAATGTACCAACATTTCTACAGTAGCAGCCGACATTGGTCAACAGAAGAGGTGCGATCCTGTTCCACGACAACGTCAGTCGGCACGTATTACGAATCACTAACCAGTCGAAGTTCTCCCTCACCCACCATAATCCCTGACCAACTCCAGGCATGAACGACTTTCGACTTAATCGAATCCCGAGCACCCAATTTTTATGATGTCGAAATTATTCGTTTTTTGTTACGTTGACAACACTGATTTGAATGACATTTATTTCGATTGAATTGAATAAGTATTCACTGAGATATTACAGTTCGAAGTTGACTCATAAGAACGAACGAAACTTCTGAAACGACTTTATAAATACAAATCTGGCAATATCAGAAGTAATATAGAAAATCCCGAAACACATCAAATTCAAATTATAATCTGACACACTTTAACGGAAAAATGTTACCCCTACCTTCAACCCCCTTCGAATGACAGGTACAACCCCCAATTTTTTAAATGGTATAGACTTGTGATATATCATTTGAAAGGTCTCTTCATTCTCTATTCATCTTGGGGTATTGATAATAAAAGAAAGTTAGCAAAAACCATAGCAATGTTCTTTTTAAATGGTATTCTTTAAAAAACTGTAAATAATTTTCGTGAAAACGTTACTTTAAAACACCTTGTCAACTTGTTTTGTCTGTTACAACATTAGTTGTCAGTATTCAATTTCTAGTTTGAAGTTCGTAAACTTCAAGTCTGACAAATAGTTATATCAACGGAAATGCAGAAAATAACAGTTTTGCAATTGATTGCTTACGGAGATAAAACCCGAACACAACAGGAAGTAGCTCGCCTATTTTAATGAGAAATTTCTTGATTTACCGCCAATGTCTCAAGGAACAATGAGCAAAATAGAGAAGCAGTTTCGCGAGCTTTGTCATGTGGTGCAGATGAAAAAAGCAGCTGTCAATGCAATGAGTGATGAACTCAAATTAGATGTGATGCTTGAGTCTGAGAATAACCCACATACATCGAGTAGACAGGCATTCACTACATTCAATGTTTGCCATACATCGATAGTGAACATATCAAAATAAAATAAAATGCATACCTATAAAATGATACCTACTCAGGAGGTTATGGAAGACGATTTTGATAAAACTTATTTTTGTGAGCAAATGATGAACGGATAACAATATTATCCAATTGGAAGACGTTATGTTTTCTGACGAGTGTACTTCGTCTCTCAACGATCATGGTAATCGGCAAAATTACCGCTACTGGTCAACGAAAAATCCTCACTGGATAAGAGAAGAACACACGCAATAGAGAATGAAGAGACCTTTCGAACAATATATCACAAATCTATACTTCCCATTCAAAAAATTGGGGGATAAACCTGTCATTCGACGGGGGTTGAAGGTAGGGGTAGCATTTTCACGTTGAAGAATGTCAAATTATAATAAAAATAATGAATTTATTTCATTTGATTTGTACACACTGTATACTGCTAAATCAATTTAAAAAAAAGGTTATTTGTCAAGAATGTAGAAGTTATTACTTCACTGTCATTCCAAAATATTGATCAAAATATGAAATTCAAAAGATCAATCAATTCCACATCAATTTCATAACTTTCTCAAATCAAGATAAAACATTATATGTCAAAAATCTACAGTTAAACATCTCAGAGGTTTGATACAGACCATCAATGTAATTTGTTCATTCCCCTTGATACTCATCTAGAGAATGCCCTTTGTTCCAAAACGGCATTCAGTTCTAATGTTTCAGTTTATTCACAGTTTCTGGATCTGAACATCTCCGGATATTTATTATAGCATTTAATCTGCAAGGTATACTCACTCTCTCTGTTACAGCGGTATTCTTGAAAATATCTGATGCGTCTTGTCTTTTGTTGTGGTATTTATTATATTTATATACTTATATCCCTATTTCTTGAAAGGTTTTGCTTCTTTCATGACAATCCTTTTATAGAAATATACTGGTGGGTAGGTCCTACAAGGTTAGTTGGATAAAATAAACATTTTCTTATTGAATATCAATCAGAAGACAATCCATATTTTCTTATTGAATATCAATCAGAAGACAATCCATAGTTGATCCACTAAGAGGTTTAGAATAGACCATATCAATCAATCAATCAATTTATCAGTTAATGAAGTATTCAGTTACAATACAAGAGCCTACATTGTAACATTCTAACTTAGGTAACACGTTGGATATGCTTAACAAAGACAGACACCAATCAACCTAACATTATAAAATCAAAATCAAAATTAGACTATCGAAGTCAAAAATAATTATTTATTATACAAGGGAAAAAAGTATTAGATTTCAGCTCGAGAGCTATAATCTAATATTTTTCCCGTGTATAATACACAATTTGTTTCTGTGACGAAAAAAACGACGATTTAATATTGAAAAGTTCAATTTCTACCTTTACTTATGTATATACAGTGTGTCCAAGATAAGGATCCTAAGCATGGGAATCTCAGTACCTGTTGGAGATACAGCTTAGGTTGAATTAGGAAAAGGTTGTGTTCTTTAAAGCTTATTTACATGCCGTTTAGAAATTTGAAGAATTTTCATGGCCTGCTGAGATATTTGGGAAAAACGAGAATTTGACAATATCAATTTTATTTTTTTCTGACTTTATTTGAAAAGATATCAAAAAACGAATAACACTTTTTC
>NW_019292597.1:0-29288 GCF_000500325.1 Leptinotarsa decemlineata | reverse complement strand
AGATCATCATGGAAAATGAGAATCAAAACTTCTTTTGTTTTCATACCACTTTATATTTGTGAGTAACGATAAGTACTGCAGTTTCGTCCTACAAGAACATTTTCAAACGAATACAACACACTCATTGTATTCGTAAACTTATTGTATTCGTTTGAAAATGTCGTTGTAGAACGAAACTACAGTAACGTTAGTAACAAATACGAAGTGATATAAAACATAAGAAGTTTTATCTCTCATTTTTCATGTTCATCAGATTTTTCATTTTTCAATATTCATGTTCAATGTTTTTTTTTTGTAGAATCGAAAGTTGGACTTTGCGTATGCAAGACGAACTATCCGTTTTTATTCGTATTTTCACTGCTCGATTGAAAATATGATCAATGGTGCTACAATTTCAGGTGATTGATTTTTTGTTCTGTTCAAGCACCTTTCCTTTGAGATCTTTGAAAAAAAGAACTCCTATTTTTTTGTTCAACTGTACTGTTTATAACAAATAAATAACTTGTTGGCTTTACTTTTTCCAAATCATTGATTACACTGTGTGAAATTACGAATCCAATGAGAAATAAATCATAATTTTCGATCGAAATGGTACTTGGGATAAATCAATCAATCAATATTTAGTTCCACTTTTCGACATGGCTTACATGTATTGGAATTGTNATTTATATCTGAATATACCTCATACAGGAAGGAAAAAATTGCATCTTGGGTGTTCTTTTAAGCCTGAAATCCGAATTGATTTTCTTTGATGATTTTATAAGCAATAAAGAATTCATTGAGCCTTTTTTCACTAGTTCTTCAATTATTTTTGCTTGGGTCGGGATAAATGATATTGGACGATAGTTAGAGGGAACATCTAAGCTACCGCCTTTGTGCAAGGGAATTATCACAGACTTTTTCGAGAATAAAGGAAATTTACCGTTGCGAAACGAAAGATTAATTAATGCGACAAGAGTTTCAAGCGCTACTCTTGGAGGAGATGTCATCGTATCCAGATGATTTTTCATTCCTAATATCCCTAAACATTTCGATAATTTCATCAAAACTAGTATCGTATAATATAAAAGTATCTCCGGTATGACAGATATGAACATTAATAAGAGGGTCGAAAGGAACAATTATGTTATTATTAACCTTGCGAGCAATTGAACACTAGCACTCATTGCTCTCATCTGCATTGATTGAAATTTTAACACTGTTTCTTTTTTTAGGAGTCTCTCTTAGGTCATTTACTATGGACCACGTCTCCTTCATTTTATTATTCGCAGAGTTAATTCTATTTTGGAAATAGCTAGATTTGACAAGCTTGAGAATAGTTCGGTAAATTCTGAGGTAGTTATTAAAGTGGACATGGAAATCTGGATTCAAGCTGAACTTTCTTATATAACTAAGGGACCGTACATTTCTTGAGGACGTCTTGATATCAGGTGTTATCCAAGGTCTTTACGCTTTTTTTAATTTTCTGTATAGGAAATGATACACTGAAAAGTTCTGAAAGTTTGTTATAAAAAGCAACGAATGGTTCATTTAAATGTAAGACTCGTTCCCAGTCAAATTCAAGACAGTTCTCATAGAACCTCTTATAGTTTGCACTGCTATAAAACCGTCCATATTTATATCTATTATGTTCTGTTACATCTAAAAGAATGGAGCATTCTATAACTTCATGGTCAGATAGATCGGTGGAGATAGTTGTACATGAAACTTTTTTTAGGTCATAATTAGTGCATACATAGTCAATACAGGTGGAGGAATAATTACAAATTTGAGTGTATGATCTGACATGCATATTGAGGTTGAAGGATCGTAGGTCATTCAAGAGCTTGTGTAGCTGCACAATTTTCATTCACATAATTCATATTGAGATCGCCTCCTAAGATTCTTCATTAACTAAAATCATAGTTCCACCATGACCATAACTTCTACAATATTTGAAGAGAATCATGCAGTTTTCCATAAAAAATAGTTCTTTATCTACAAGCCAGTGTTTAGTCAAAAGGATAATTTTTGGAAATTTTTTATCTGCAAGTAATACAAACAGCTCATTAGCTTTGTAGCGAGTAAGTAGGAATATTGAGTAAGAAAAAAGTGATGTTGTTGTACATTACTTTTGCCCTTTTTGAGTTTCCACGGGCTCTAAAAAAGATAAAGAAGTGGATTTTTCAAGACAGTTATTACTCGATATCTTATTGCATCTACATCTACAGTATTACCGCTTACATATAAGAGACAAGACATTACTTAATTAAGTAATCCAAACATTCTTTCTTTTTGCCTACTATCAATAAGGAATCGAAATGAATTGCATCTGTTACGTTTCTTGAATTTATTGATTTCTCTCTTAACTTTTTTAATGATGATCTTGTCCAGATATTGATTTTTTTACGACATTATTATTAAATTCGTGAATTTGCCAATGGGCAATATTTGCTTTAGTGCTAGAGTCAGATTTCTATTATTACTAACATTGTTGGCATTGAACATAATTATGACAAAATCTTTAGATCCATATTGTATCGTATCTTGAAAGATATTGCTTGTTGAATCCGATAGTTCTTTTCTGACTCCAAAATTTTCTCAAATTGATGTGTTGAAGTTTTTTATTTTGAAACTAAAGGAAACTTCTCTGCGTATTGGTCCTCTATTATCTTGAAATATACTGAAATATAATAAAAATTTACATTAAAAAGTTCTTTAACTTATGTTAAGACAATCTCTAAATATATATAACTCAAAGATGACTGACAGACTGACAGTGATCTATCAACACACAGCCCAAACCACTGGGTGAATCGGGCTGAAATTTGGCATGCAGGTGGATGTTATGACGTAGGCATCCGTTAGAAAGGATTTTGATCAATTTTTCATTTTTCTTCAAGTTTGTATGAAACTTTGTCAACTTTAAACTGATCGGACTGAGAGTTTGCATGCATGAAGCTACTACATTTCACTCGTAAGGGGATAAAATAAGGGATGATGGAGGATGTAAATGTATTAGTTTGAACCTATCAGTACCTAATGGAACGAATAAACTAAGACGAACAAAATAATTTTGAGTTCCAAATGCTGACAATAGATGGCGTTAGTAGTATTTCGAAACGCTTTATCGTTGTGTTTTCACTGAGTTACATATACCCGATGATGACTGGCCGCCGTATCTACGTACATACTATACCTAAATATTTCTAGCGATTTTGGCTGTTCTTTTCTTGGCATATTTTGGATTGCATTTGCTTTGTTTCGGTTTAGTAGTTTTGGTTATAGACTCTGCATTGTATTTGGCATTTGTTTTGTTTTCGTTTGGTTTGAGTATAGGTTTTGTCGGTTAGACTTTTTCAAAATGGCTAAAGAAGATATAAACGTTAATGGAGAGGTTGAAGAATGTACTGTCGTCCCTATTGTTGGTGACGGTGGATGTTTGTTTCGTGCTCTCTCTTATTTAATGTACGGAACACAAGATAGAGCGATGGAGATGCGTTCAGATATGTGGTTAATGACTGGAGCAAGTTTTCAATTATGACCCACGACAGGAATGGTGATAACTACATAACACCTGACGAATATTTTGCTGATATTATGAAAAATACTACTTATGGCGGATTTTGTGAGTTAATAGCAGCAGCATTGATATTCCCATTAAAGTTTGAAGTTTATAGAAATGGTCTCATATATACGGAATCTGGATCTAACGACTATCCGGTAGGGCGATTACGATTCAGTAAAGATTTGTCCTGTAGGCATTTTGATGCCTATCTTTTTATAGCAGCACAGAAAATTACTCGGCGTCGTATGGAGGTAGCTCTAGAAAAACATGATTTTGGAATTGATACACCTTCGCAACTGGAAGTTGATAAGGGTTGTCAGGAGGTACCTATTTCAGAGCGTGAACATTCATTTGTTGTATCTTCAATAAATTATGATGAAAATTCAATGAGAAGTTTATTGTCCCAATCTGAGTCTGTGACTCAGTCTGAGTCTGTGACATTGATAGAAAAAAAGGAAAACAAACGTAGGGCAAGGTTCACTAATTACACACGAAAAATCAAATAAAAAAAGCACAAAAAATATGGATAGACTCTACCTGAATGCCACCGTGAAGCTGTGTCTGAATATAAGAAAAAGAAACCCTGATGTACAGAGGCAAGCTGTCGCCACCTACCAGGCTGCACACTCTGGAAAACACAGGCACGCTGTCGCCACCTACCAGGCTGCACAGCCTGAAAAACACAGGCAATCTGTCGCCACCTACCAGGCTGCATAGAGTAATTCAGTCACGGTATAGAGAAAATACAATTCAGTGTGTAAGGAGAAGGAAGTTGCTTTCGGGTTTGGCGTATGACCCAGATATTGCTTATAGAACTGACAGCAGTATAGTCTTAGGTTCTATGACGTACAAGTATCAGTGGTGTAATGCCTTGAAGTGGAAAGATGAGACACCTGGCATGTGTTGTATTGCCGGTAAAGTACAACTTGAGCTGTTTAAACAACTGCCTGAACCACTTTACAGTTTGGTTAATGATTTACACCCAAATCATGTACACTTCATGGATGATATCTGAAAATATAATGCCTGTTTTGAAATGAAATGAAAGAAGGTGGTTTTTTACCAACTTTCAAAGTTTGAGGACAAGTCTATCATTTAATTGGAAGTATATTACCGGAACCTGGGTAGGATGCACAGTTTCTGCAAATTTATTTCGTCGGTGAAGATGATAGAGAAGCTAATATTCGATATTCTAAATTTCCTGATTTGAGACCAAATTTAATCAACCAATTGCAGCTTATATTACATGAGGTGAATCCATACATAAAAGATCTAAAAACAGCCATTGATAAAATATCGCCTTCAGAGTCATCCAAGGACGTAATACATGCAGATGAAAAACCACAAAGAGAACAAAGAGGTAGATTTAATGCACCAACGGCAAATGAAGTGGCTGTTGTATTGGTAGATCAGCATTTTGACCGAAGAAAGATCATTCTCGAAAGCCAAAGTAACTCATTTCAGCGTATCAGTGAGATACATCGAGCTAATGACGCGCTGCAGTAGCCGTTGAAGTTTTGCTTGGGGGATGATAGCTATTCAATCAACATACCACAATCCGATCCCACAACTGAGTTGCCCTTGAAAATAACTCTCTGCTGTGAGTTTTTATTTATACAGAATAATGATCAGAGAAGGAAATAATAACTTTTTGGTTGAATATCGCGCTCTTTTTAGTCAATATTTGGTAGAAATTACGCAAAAATAGAAACAGAAAGACTAAACTACATAAAAAACAATCAAGCCAAATTGCGCGCAGATAATTATATTCATTCAAAAGATGCAATTGGACGGCAAGATACTGAAGCAAATCAGCTGGGACAAATGGTAGGACTTTCATCATCATTTTTACTGGTGGACCAAGATACATGCACGAAAAAACGCAATACGCCATGACCTATGTTAGACATTACGGTCGTCCCGACTTTTTTATTACTTTTTCATGTAACCCACGCTGGAGTGACATAATCGATACGATATTATTTCGCGTGTCTTTCGATCAAAGGTAAAAAAGATCATGGATTTGTTGATAAAAGGGAAAATATTCGGTGAAGTGAGATGCTATATGTACGTTTTATGGCTTCAACATCGCATCACTCCGGATCAATTGACAATATTATTTGTGCTGGAATACCTAACCCCGATCGTGATCCTGAGCTTTACGAAATTGTTAAAAGTAATATGATATATGGCCCCTGTGGTAGTTTGAACCGAAATTCTCCATGCTGCAAACGTTTTTCTAAGGCTCTTATTAATCAAACCCAAATCGGTGATGATGGTGATCCGCAGTACAGGAGACGTTCTCTGGATGACCGTGGATTCTCCGTCAATATCAAGGGTGTTATAATAGATAATCGTTGGGTGGTTCCTTATATTCCAGTGCTATTAAGAACATGTAACGCTCACGTGAACATAGAGTATTGCCATTCAGTGAAGTCAATCAAATACATTTGCAAATATGTTAAAAAAGGGTCAGATCAGGCTATATTTACTTTAAAGAATAGGAAGGATGAAGTTACAACCTACGCAAATGGTCGATATATAAGTTCAGCTGAAGCAGTTTGGCGAATCCCTGAATTTCCAATACATGAGCGTTTTCCTTCTGTAGTGCACCTTGCTGTCCATTTAGAAAATGGACAGGAAATAAATTTTAAAGAGCAGAACTTGTGCGATGAATTGAGTATTCATCCTACAACCACACTCGTCTCCTTTTCCGATCTGTGTAACGTGTATGACTTTGCAAAAACATTGCTATACTCGGAAGTCCCTGCGTATTACGTTTGTAACAAGCGATCGTTTCAGAGAAGGAAGAGAGAAGTGAATGTTGAAGGATGGTCAGGAGTCAGAAAAAAACACGTTCTAGGTAGGGTTTATACTGTTCATCCAAACAATACAGAACTCTACCACCGAAGAGACTATGTGCGTCACTATTTGATATGTGAACAATTGATTGAAACATTTCTCTAAACCAGTGTTTCTGTAGATAATTTTAGCTTTTGATCACTCGATCTTATGTTTATGTTTCCAGAAATAGTAATTTGTGTAAGAAATTCTTAGAGTCATTGTTCACGACTGATGGTTTGATTTTTGTGAGGCTGCTTGCTTCGAGTGATGTTCTCGGATCTGAAGCAGGTTCTTGAGAGCCACCGGTAGCTGTCTAACATTGGCTTTTGAATTGAAGTCAATATGGAAATGATCAAAATGGTACTCATTTGTTTATTTTTGATTTTCATGGAATTATTTTCCAGCAGCTTGACTGCATTACCGGACACATTAAGTGATATGGGATTGACTGAATTAAAAAAAAGTAGCGCATGGATGTGCCTAATGATATGCCTTTCAGAAAGTTTCAATATTCTGAGTAGTTTCGGAGATATCCGAGAAAAACCAAAATTTGAGAATTTCGTTGTTATTTTTTTCTAGCTTTATTTTCGAACGAAATGTAAAACAAATAACACTTTGCCGTGTCCACTTTTTGAGGACTACACGATGACGTAAGCAGAATTATTCTGCCATGTTTCGTCTTTTGGAAAACATCATCAACTTCGCATTTTTGGATGGGCCAAAATTAAAGTATACCCTGTATACAACTTCATTTTTCATTGTGAATACAGCAACGTATCACACATTATGATTTCATAACCATTTCTCGCGCGCTGGAAAAATGACATATTTTGATACATGAAGTAAATTGATTGGTCTTATTTATAATAAATTTCAACTCACCACATGCCGGAATTTTTGCGTTGTTGAATACAAAGATGATAAGTATTTACTTCAAACTAGAGCGAATCCCCGAAAAACCACTCTACTCTTTAGCTGCCCGAGCTTTCGCTAATGTTTACAAGCTTTATCGAGGGCTAAAATATGAAAAAGGACATAATTAGTATAGATATAGAAACTAATAATGGAAAAAACCGTAACATACCTGTGCTATGTGAGGATTATTACTTTATGAATTTGGATTTTGAGAGAAATCTTGAACATGAGAATGACATTTTTGAGATTGAATGATGTGGAATCCATTTTGTTATATCTACCTGAGCTGCATGAACTACCTATCGTATCACAAACATTCGGTGAAAGTGAACTTGGTCAAACAACTGAAAAATAGAGTGCTATTCGGTTGATGAATAATATTTTGTTCAATACACCAGCGTCTCGAGAAACTAATAATTTAACTACCAATGTAACTACTCATTCTATCAATGACAATACGACTTCAATACCCTTCATCAAGGAGATCACTCCCAAACTATCTAGGATATTTCAAAGTTTACCGAACATAAAAATAGCTAAGAAAAGCCAAAAAGGTTATTGGACAAAGCACTCATAGGAAGGTGAGCAAACCGCAGACACGTTTTTCTTGGCATATTTTGGATTGCATTTGCTTTGTTTCGGTTTAGTAGTTTTGGTTATAGACTCTGGTTAGGTTGGGTGGTTATGATCAGCATTTTGACCGAAGAAACATCATCCTCGAAAGCCGAAGTAACTCACTTCAGTGTATCAGTGAGATACATCGAGCTAATGACGCGCTGCAGTACCCGTTGAAGTTTTGCTTGGGCGATGATGGCTATTCAATCAACATACCACAATCCGATCCCACAACTAAGTTGCCCTTGAGAATAACAGTATCTGTTGTGAGTTCTTATTTATACAGAATAATGATCAGAGAATGAAAATATAACTTTTTGGTTAAATATCGCGCTCTTTTTAGTCAATATTTGGTAGAAAATACACGAAAATAGAAACAGAAAGAATAAACTACATAAAAAACAATCAAGCCAAATTGCGCGCAGATAATTATATTCATTTAAAAGATGCAATTGGACGGCAAGATACTGAAGCAAATCAGCTGAGACAAATGGTAGGACTTTCATAATTTTTTACTGGTGGACCAAGATACATGCACGAAAAAACGCAATTCGCCGTGACCTATGTTGGACATTACGGTCGTCCTGACTTTTTTATTACTTTTTCATGTAACCCACGCTGGAGTGAGATGATCGATACGATATTATTTCTCGTGTCTTTCGATTAAAGGTAAAAAAAGTCATGGATTTGTTGATGGAAGGGAAAATATTTGGTGAAGTGAGATGCTATTTGTATGTATTATGGCTTCAACATCGCATCACTCCGGATCAATTGACAATATTATTTGTGCTGAAATACCTAACCCCTAAAAGTAATATGATACATGGCCCCTGTGGAAGTTTGAACCGAAATTCTCAATGCATGAAAGATAATTCGTACAGCAAACGTTATTCTAAGGCTCTTATTAAGGAAACTCAAATCGGTGATGATGGTTATCCACAATACAGGAGACGTTCTCTGAATGACAGTGGATTCTCCGTCAATATCAAGGGTGTTATAATAGATAATCGTTGGGTGGTTCCTTATATTCCAGTGCTATTAAGAACATGTAACGCTCACGTGAACATAGAGTATTGCCATTCAGTGAAGTCAATCAGATACGTTTACAAATATGTTAATAAAGGGTCAGACTAGGCTACGTTTACTTTAAAGAACAGGAAGGATGAAGTTACAACCTACGCAAGTGGTCGATATATAAGTTCAGCTGAAGCAGTTTGGCGAATCCTTGAATTCCCAATACATGAGCGTTTTCCTCCTGTAGTGCACATTGCTGTCCATTTAGAAAATGGACAGGAAATTAATTCTAATGAGCAGAACTTGTGCGACAAATGGAGTAGTCCTCCTACAACTACACTCCTCTCCTTTTTCGATCTGTGTAACGTGGATGACTTTGCAAAAACATTGCTATACTCGGAAGTCCCTGCGTATTACGTTTGGAACAAGCGATCTTTTCAGAGAAGGAAGAGGGGAGTGAATGTTGAAGGATGGTCAGGGGTAAAAAAAACACGTTCTAGGTAGGGTTTATACTATTCATCCAAACAATACAGAATGCTGTTACCACCGTCGAATACTTCTACATGAGATCAGAGGCCCAATTTCATTTGAAGCGTTGAAAACAGTGGATGGTCATTTACATCTCACTTTCCAATCCGCGTGCAAGGCTCTAGGTCTACTCGAAGATGATCGGCATTTGGATTCAGTTCTTGAGGGGGCAGCACTTTGTCAAACACCGCATATGATTCGAGAGCTTTTTTATTTTATTGATTGATTTTATTGTTCTACCAGCTTTCTGACCCCCCATGTCTTTGGGAAAAATACAAAGGATACCTTTCTAAAGACCTTGAAAAACAACTGAAAAGGCAAGGTGACGTGGTTGTAGAGCACTCATCGGACCTGATACTTAACAAATGCCTGTCGGTATTAGAGGATGCCGTATTATCATTAGGCGGCCGTCCTTTTAAAGAGTATGGATTACCTCAGCCAATAACATCAAAACATTTTGAAATTAGATAGTACGTGAAGTAAACCATTTACGATACAGTGGCCTTAGAAGACGCAGTAAAAAATAGCATCCTTGAATGACGAGCAACAGGAAGTTCAACATAAAATTATCACAAGTGTAGATGCAAATGACGGTCGAATATTCTTCTTATACGCTCCAGTTGGAACTGGTGAAAACTTCCTTATCAATTTACTTTTGGCGAAAGTAAGAAGTATTTACGGCATTGCCCTGGCTGTGGCGTCGTCCAGCATAGCTGCTACATTACTCGAAGCTGGTCGAACTGCTCATGCCACTTTCAAGTAACGACGAAATAACGATGGCACATAAAGGTGGTATTGAAGCCTCAAACAGATCACTAAGGGATATAAGAGGTAATACAAAATTATTGAGTGGCGTTACAGTTTTGCTAGCCGGAGACTTTCGGCAGACTCTACCAGTGGTGCCAAAAGGAACCAGAGTTGATGAAGTAAAGTCATGCATTAAAAAATGTAATGTGTGGCCCCAGTTTAATATTATTGAGCTCTCAAAATATATGAGAGCACATTTGGGCGGGGTTGAGTCTGCTGGTAGATTTTCATATCTCCTTCTCAAAATCGGTAATGGTGATTTTCCATCTTTTGATGGAATGATAACCATCCCGGAAGAATTGTGCACAGTTGTTACTACGGTTCAAGAATTGCTGTCTAAAGTTTATCCAGACATTATTCATATACATGACAAGCCTATTGAATGGGTATATGAGCATGCCATACTTACTCCAAAGAACGATCAAGCAGCAACTATCAACGATATCCTGCTCATGTGGTTTGAGGGCGAAGAAAAGGTCTATACTTCGATTGATACTGTGGTTAATACAGATGAAGCTACTAATTACCCTGTAGAATTTTTAAATTACTTAAAACCGTTAGGTTTGCCTTGTCATAAGCTTATTTTGCGTGTGGGTACTTCAATTATGTTGTTGCGAAATTTAAAACCACCAAAACTTTGTAACGGTACGAGACTGCAAGTGAAAGCGTTACATCGCAATATAGTGGAAGCCACTATATTAACTGAGTGTGTGAAAGGGGCAACTGTATTTATACCACGAATCCCATTAATACCTAATGATATCCCGTTCAAATTTGAACGATTACAGTTTCTACTAAAAGTCTGCTTTGCCATGACAATAAACAAGTCTCAGGGGCAAACTCTCAATTGACTTGAGAGAACATTGCTTCTCTCATGGACAGTTTCATGTTGCTTGCTCACGAGTAAGTTCACCTAATAGCTTAATAGTTTTAGAGCCTAATGAGAGATTAGTTGAGAATATTGTGTACAAATAAGTTTTGTAGGCCCTAATTTTTTACACACGATAAACAAAAGAAAGCCGCAAAAACTATACCTAATTAATAATAATACTCCTGAACGCAAGCGAATCCGCGGGCAAAAGCTAGTTTATTCAACAACTTCAATTCTTCAGGGAGATTGTTGAATATTTTGACGCCGAAATGATCAGGAGCACATGAATTATTGTTTAAACTGAACAATTGTACATTATGAACTAGAGTTCACTTGGTACTCTTAGTGAAAAATTTTAAACCTTTTATCACTTGTCAGTAGTCAGTCTGTCATATTTGAAAATTCCAACCTCAAACTCATAGGAAGGTGGGCAAACCGCAGACACTTGGTTGCAAGAAAGGGGTCGAACAAGCAAGCGGATTCATCACCAGGGCCCACCTTCCTATGAGTGCTTTGTCCAATAACCTTTTTTCCATCGATAATACCATCTCACTCAATATCCCTCTTCTTTTTTGATTTATCTTGGACCCGGATGTCACGCAGGTTGCTATAGCTTCACCCGTGATGGAGTTGGGAGTTAGTCCTTGTAATCACAAGGTCTTCCAATGATGACACGAAATCGCAGTTAGCCCCTGATGATGAATCCGCTTGCTTGTTCGACCCCTTTCTTGCAACCAAGTGTTGTCTATCCTTTACACTTGGCTGTACCGTACTGACGAAGGCTAAATAGCCAGAAACACGTGTCTGCGGTTTACCCACCTTCCTATGAGTGCTTTGTCCAATAACCTTTTTTCCATTACTTTCCAAATACCGCATTCGAAACATTTGCTCTTTATTGAAGCCCCGGACAACTGTTTGTCCATAACCACAGCCATATGAACGCCAAGAGTAACGTGGGTAGTATATGTATGCGGGTGTAAGAACCTGAGTGCATTTTTGTTCTACTCGACTTCGAGTGACTTTGCATTTGAGATTCATCATAGAGAAAAGTAGGTACGTAGCTGTTGGGTTATATTCTCACAGCAGTAGCTACATCAAAAATATAACTAGCGCTGTTACATGTTGAATCACAAATACATTGTAGTCTAGTTCACATGTACTTTTTTTTGTAACATTTTTCAGCCCTGTCCAAAAATTACGATTTTTGCCTAGAAAGTTTAAAGAAAGTTTCGAAAACGCGCTGATAAAAATTACAAAAGTTATAAACAATTAAGTGAAAAAAAATGGGGCTTTAGTTTTTTCTTAATATCTCGGAAAATTTTCAAAATTTTGGAAATTTGAAAAAAGATTAGAAAAGATCAATGAATTTGCGTAAAAAAAGTCCCGACTCCCGAAACTTTATCTCGATTATTTATAATTTTTACAGAGCNATGTAGGTACTCACTCTGTCTCAAGAAGTAGGTTTTCTTTTAAAATTTCCAAAATTTTGAAAATTTTCCGAGATATTAAGAAAAAACTAAAGCCCCATTTTTTTTTCACTTAATTGTTTATAACTTTTGTAATTTTTATCGGCGCGTTTTCGGACCTATCCTTTAACTTTCTAGGCAAAAATACGAATCGAATGACAACTTGGTCGTAATTTTTGGACAGGACTGAAAAATGTCACCAAAAAGAGCTAAATCGAGTACATGTGAACCAGACTATTGTATTTGTGCTCTGTGTGACCAGTTGCCTTGCAGTGAACAAATGAGGATGAATCTCGTCGGTAGTTTATGTCAAAGCATGGCTCTGTAGCTGATCGCCTTGGGGAGCTTCATTTTGATATTCCAGGATTGAGTTCTTTGTCGGTTCATTCAACAGAATTTCCACGTGTGTAGTTGCAACAAATAATCCAAAATTATATGGAAACAAAACAGTTTCTGAAACCCATTTCACTAGTTTAGATTCTGAAATGTTCGATGTCGATTTTTATTTTATGAAAAAGGTCGCAATTTCGAATTACTGAATAGAATTCGTTGGCAGTTCAGATCAGTGACCTGAGAATGTTCGTAAACGCCGACTTGACGAAATCAGATAATCAAATAGTGTTTTCCGGCAACTGAATTTTCAATATTTCTAGTACGAATAAGTGTAGCTGGTTATTCCTGTCCAAAAGTTTAGTTTTTCTGGATACTGAGTGTGTATCTTTTCTGAATCGATGCGGATTTGCATTACTTCAGTGTCGATGACTTTCTCTATTCAGATCTCCATTCAACATAAATTTACTTTTAACACTGCAACATATACTTTTAAGAAGTCTAGGTGAATTGTCTGATGCTCACAAAACTGAATTCTCAGGTCTGGCTCATGAAATGCCTGGAAAATGCCAGGCATTCACGAAAACCTACGTTGTGGATATGTTAGGAGAAATGAATATGTATGTATCTTCGATACAGAATTCAAAATCTGTCTCTTGCGCCTATAGTATTATACGCAACGTAACTCCCTCTATTTCTGTCTTCACCTACTTATACCTCCTTCTCAAATTCCGTTCGCCTCGCCCAATCACAATTTTTGTAACGCTGTCGTCACGCATTCACCAGCTTACTCCCAAGTCAAAGGCGCCTACAGAAGTTTTACTTCAAAAAAGTATTCTCGATATATCAGTCTTTGTCAGAATCCATAATGAGATATCGTATAATAGCATAAGGTGGTACTTTGAACAATCACATCAATAGCTCACAAATCACACAGAAATCAATATTGAAAAAAATATAAAGGCATTGGCGTTTTTCAACTGATCATCTACCTATATGAAGAGAATAATTTACTTTTCATAAACTACACCTCACGATTTGATCTCCACAAATTTTATTTGAAAAATATATCACGAAATGTTTCGCTAACAAAGTAACTTCTTCAATAGTGATTTAAAAACCATGAATTGCTTCTTACGCTAATATTTATATACCACAAGTAACTATAATTGAGACTACCTCCGTCAAATTACATAAACCTCTACAATTCTTATATATCAGAGGTACCTCTTCAATTATGATTACCTGAAGCATATTACCTCACTTCTTCATCAATAATAATACTTCCTCGGTTTTTTCAAAAAACGAGTTACATAGTGGTGATCTATTCAAATCCAAGTGGTCATTCATTGTAATGTTTGAATTTTTAAGTTCATTAATTTCCATTGCTACCAAATAATTCAGTTCCAAACCTTTATTTCCTATGTATAAAACTTCGAATCCTCCGTTAAAGATATTATTTTTTTCTGAAAGATGATTTGAATATGTTGAATTTGTTTTTTCATTTACATAGCTCATATGATGTTCCTAGATTCGATTCCAGAAAGTTTTGCCAGTTTGACCAATATATACCTTAGGACATGTTCCATACTTCAATTTATATACCCCTGATTTCTCGAATTTGAATGTTTTTCCTTATTATTTTTAACTAACTTTCCCAATGTATTACTTGTTCTATATGCTATTTTAATATCTAATTTCCTCAAAAAATGAAGCTACTTTATCCGTTAGAGCTCTATAATTTACTTAATGTTAGATTATTATATAGTTACCAGTGTCTAGTATGGATTTTCTCACTTCAACAACTATGTAACCCATACAACAGTAAGAACTAAAGCAGTCAAGAATTCAAATAATGAAATGATTTTACAAAAAAAAAACACACACAAATATTTGTGTTCTATTACGGTCCAGAACTCTACAACCTACTTCCAGTATAATTGAAAACAATGAATAAAATTGATAAATTCATAATAGAAAATGAAAACAATCAACATATACTAATTTTCCCACATTGAATGACAATTCCAATACCATCTGTATCTTTCCTTTCACTCAACTCATATCTACTAGATTTTGTATTCTCTATGAGTTTTGAATTTCATTTTTGCTAATTATATTACTATAGTTTTTTATCTTAAGTTTGTCATTTTGTTACCATAAAAACTGCATGCAAACTATTATCTGAATGAGTAAATCAATACAATACAGGCATTCCACTGCCTAGGTGAAATTCGTCACTCATTCAAGATTACTGAAATATATTAACTCAAATGTATATACATACAGAGAATTAGCCAATGACACGAAATTGAAAGTAGATATGAAACAAATTTGTGGCCAATAATATCTTCAAGGTCGGTGCCAAGCTGAAAAAAATAGACTCCTCATTTGTTACGATCAACTTACTTTCAATTTGGTTTTGTAAAATAAAATACTATTTTATAGTTTCGCGTTAGTTTCTTTTTGAAGTAGAATTGAATTCTTCAAATTACTTTTCATTCTTCAAAAGATTAGAGATCTTTACGGAGATTGCGATAATGTAACCCAATAAAATTATAAATCATTACATTTGATGTTGAACTCAATAGTTGCTCAGCAAAATTTCTGAAGTTATGAATGTGCTCGCAATTTAATAGATTAAATTTGGTGCATTCAGAGTATAACCCTTGAATAATCCTCGCTTTTTGAATATACTGAAAGCTCTATTGAATTGACTTCATATCGTTTTGGGTGAAAACTAATGGTTTGGTGATTTACGACGGCAGTCGTTTAAATGTATTGGATTATAATCACTTGAGAGTTACCTATTCACTCACTTAGTCAGACTCTTACAGATTGAACAAGCCTACTATACGTTGAAGTTGTTGATATTTTTTTGATATTTTCAGTGTCTTGAAAATGCACACGACATGGAGTTGAGATGAATCAAATTCAGACAAATATAAGAAGATGATTTTTCTATCGAATGCCAAAAGGTCAACATCAACTTGAGTTTTCGCCCAGGCACTTATATAAGAAAGCATTGAATTCTTTTTGTCACTCCATAAATTATTGAAACTGCCTGATTTTGGAAAAATCAGCAGTGTATTTGGAAAGTATTTTTGTGAAATGTCGAAGATAGATAGATATACAGCTCTGAAAAATTTCGTTAGTATTCGTATGATCACAGAAATAATGTTCGTTATAATACAACTGATATACATTCAGACAATCCGATAAACATACGTATTATTTCCATCAACAAAAATATTATGAAAAAAAATCCATTATTTTCGTTAACAAGCTATCGCACCCCTACCAACGACAACTCTCAAAAATCTAAATTTGAGCGAGGTTAGGACTAACGAGGTCTTATAATTCCTAACACAGGATTTGTAGCACGTAATTCAAAATAACATTATTTTAAATATATAAACAAGATAAACAGGGGAATAATAATCGAAAGCTGTAAATGATACAAAATTGGTTAAATCAGAATAAATTGACTGTTTTAGAGAATTTTAAAGATGGAAGAAATTCCGATTATGTATGATAGGTAAAGTCATTGCCAAGATAGCTGACTTACATCTAGGAATTCTTTTTTTTCCGGTCCATTTAAAAATTGAAATCGGTGAGAGTAAACCCCAGCATGTAAACTCCATGATTAAATATGTTATCTCATGATTTTCGTTGAGCTGATATCTAATCAGTTAGAAGTTTGTATTTCTACTGAAATGTTGAAAAAATATTTAATTCCTAAGTAATTACGAACGAAACAAACAAATACTCGAAGATGAGAGTTATCAGTTATGCAAAAGGCAATTTCCAAGAAATTATTTTAAAAATGCAGAACAGANAAAAGGCAATTTCGATGAAAAAAATCGGATTTTGTTTCACTCATGACTGTCATCCAAAAGTCGTCTGTTGTAGGATATTATATGAAGATTATTTCCATGCTTCAAATATTCACAGATACATATTGCACTTACATGTGATCATCCCTTTTTGTGAGTTAATAAAAATAGGCATTTTTCATGACGTATATCAAACAAATAGTTAAGGGTCAAAGTTATAAGTGATAGTGAACATTTCTTCCCTCAAAAATCTAAGAGTATTAGTTGTCAGTACTAACTCACCAAGTCATATTAAATATTCAGTATTCTGCCAGGTTTCCCATTCAATCTTTCCAAATGATATTTCATGTTGTGGACACTGTTGCCCGTATTTCAATATATTTGAGCGTTCGCTTCCATCTTTCAAAAAGCAAGAATTTTTCCGCATTTACCAGTTATAACGGTTTGTGGCCCAGGTGGCTTTACGATAAATATGTCGTTAGTACAAGGTGCAGTAGAGTTCACTTTGTAGATAATATTCGAATTTGATGAGATCGACTGATCCGAGTTGTTCACGAAATGAAGGAATGAAGGAAAAGAACACAGTTATGCTCCTGCTGGATATTCGAGAAGCCTTCGACAAGGTGTGGACAGAAGGGTTTGTCACCAAAATAAGGTCGGCTGACATGCCTTTATTCGTGATTAGGATTCTTGAATCCTACCTGACCAACTGAACTTTCCGTGTGAGAGTGGACCAAACCACATCTGCACATTACCCGATTGAGGCAGGTGTCCCGCAGGGATCCTGCTCAGCACCGCATCTATATTCATGTACACGTACGACTTTCCCATGTTCTCGCAAACGAATGTGGGTATCTATGCGGACGATACCGCAATTAACGCGCATTCATTTTCGAGCGAGAGGCTAAGCAGCAACTGCAGATCCATTTCGGCAGGATGATCGTGCTGTACTTTGACAGAAACAAAATTGAGATGAACATATCGAACACTGAGCAACTTTTCGAAGAAATTTACCGATGTGAAAATCTTTGGGAAGTTGAGAATCAAAGGCATGAGCGTTGATGAGCAGAAAAGCGCGCGATATCTGGGAGTTATCCTGGATTGGCGCCTGAATTTTCAGAAACAGTCGAATCTGGCGATCCAACGCACGTATCCGCACTGCAACAAAAAAATGAAGAGAATAGTTTCTTCTACATTTTTCATTAGTGAAAGAGGTACACTCAAAGTAAACCTTTGAAAGTTCAAGAAATGACCCTTCCTATTGAGATTTTCTAGATAAACGAAGTAAAATATGATGTTTGAAAAGAAATGCAGAAATTCAAGCGTATTGGTAGAAAATTTCAATTATTGAGGTAATATTCGAAAACTTTCGTCGTTTGTTTCTTCCTACGTCATATTGTTTGACAATATTTTAATACATGATGTCATAGGGCTGCCATATTGAATTTGAAGTAAATGGTTCAAATGGAAATGGCCACATGTGTTATATCGCTGGAAAGAAAATTTCACATTCGATCAACTGGTTGAAAAACTTGTACAGGGTTTCATTCGAAATTCTTGGCTTGGGTTTTTTTTCGGTTAACCCTGTATGAATTTTGAGTTGTTTCATTATCAAAAATGTCAGATTTGATGAAATATATCTTTATTTCGAATTTCAAATTTCTCATCTCATGAACAATTGAATAGTGTCGTGTACAATGATTTCATAGTCACACGGAAAAAGTGTAGTATAGAAAAAGACCTTTAGAAAATTCACAATCGATACAAAGCATGGTTCGGTTTATTCATATCGACAGATTTTGTTCAATCGTGACAGAAAAACCACTGTTTTTTTGGTTTATAACATCCTACAATCTGAAAAACTAAAAGCTTAATCAATTGAGTCTCAGCTGTAGTGTAGTAAAGGGCAAACTGAAGAGTTCACCCCGAAAAGTTACTGTGTAATAGAAACTACTGAAAATTCCAATTAGTAAGTAACTTGTATTCTCAAATTTCACCTACAAATTGAAAAAATCAATTGAAAAACTTGAAATATTCATACTTAGTTTTTTAAAGTGATTGATGTTTTTGAAAACTATCCTTTTCAGTTTTCGAAACCAGAAATTCACAATAAAAATCTCGCCCAAAACTGTGATAGTTTCAATTTTTTTTTATCAAAGTCACTTCAGCACATTATCTATTGATTAAGATTTTATTTTTTCAAATTGTGTGATTTAATAAACCCCAAAATACTGTGTTGAATATTGAGTCCATCACAAAAAATGTCTTTTAGAGAACATGCCAAATATCTATCATAAAAAAATGATCCAGCAATAAATTTACAGTTGTTTTTGATGTATTGAGGATAACAGATCAATTCGAATATGTAATCGAAGGTTTGCAATTCAACCATGATTCGAGTTCGTCTGAGCTGAAACTCAACAACAAGAATAAAAAACGGAAAGCACATTTCTGTTCCTTAGAGGAAAAATTCTAGAAAATACAAAATGATATGTAATAATCAACTACCATACATTTATTCAAAACGGAGTTACATATTGTAAGTTATAATTACCAGAACAAACATGGAGTTTCAACGCTGTTCTCATTAATTTTTGAGAGAACACCTTCAGTCAGAGAATATGAAATAGGGACAGTAATTTCGGACTCATACTACGTCAATAGTCATCATATTGGAAAAATGGTACTTCGTGGTCTTATTTGACGAAGAAATCATCTATTTGTTAACAAAATTGTGTAGTCTATTGTTCTAGGGAGAAACAGTTAATTGTTTCAGGAAAACGTTAAAAAAATCTGTTTTTCCATTAACCAGCTGTCGCACCCCTACAAACGACAACCCTCAGAAGTCGAAACTTCTGCTAGCTAAATATTAACGAAGTCTTACCTTTTAACGTGTGATACCTAACACGGGTTGGACGATAGCAAGTGAAAATCGATCGTTCAGACTAGGGCTTGAACCACTAACCGACACGGCAGTCAATTCGAGTGAGTGAACAAAGCACCCACGTCGAACCGCTTGGCTACCGACCGACGTCACTTGAATATTTCAACGAATTTGAATTGAAGAGGTTATATTTTTAGGAGTGATTAATTTTTGGGAAAAAAATTTTTGACTTTCTACTACTCCATCTTGATACAAAAAAAAATTTAGGAATCTTCCAAAGAAAGGAAGGAAGTAATCAATTTGAAAATGAGTAACTCTTTACATGGATGTGTAGATCATGCAAAGAAGCAACTTTCAGACACAAACTGGAAGAAAGCTCTCATGAAACAGCTACTTTCATATAAACATTGAATTACACGAAAGAAAAAAATTCTTTTGAAACAAATACTCTTTTATGAACACTGAATTATACAGAATATACTTTTCTCTACTCAGTTGGTATTCCAATCATTCGTTATGGAATAAAATCAGATATCATTCGCAGTAGTTCTACTTTAAATGAATGGTAACAAATTGCACTTACATGGAACACTGTCATCCTCACTTGTAGACACCGATGTTTTGCCGTGAGACACTCGTCTTAGTGCTCCTCACTACCAATCTGGAAAATACACACAATTCATTCATGAATTACGATTTTTTATGTCACGGAATACGTTTTATCTACTTGTGTCATCGATGTACTTACATTACACCATGTATGTAAAAATTGTATATATTCTGACAATCCATTGAGAGTGTATATGGTAAGAAAATAACTTCTTTTTCATTTCTAAGATTCATTCAGAAATTCAATTTTCAATTTTTTTCTGTTAAAATTTTCAAAATCGACAATTTTGCTACAATTTAACCTATTCAATATACTGTACTTTTGGAGACTCACGAATTTGAATAGCCCTGCTTATAACCCCGTACTTCCACAATGAAGTTACCTCAATCAGTGAACATATATGTGACATGTCTATTAATATGATAATGTAAAAAAGGTTATTTGATAATAAAATCTTCTATTGATAATTTTGTCTATAATTAAATGATGATATTGATAATCAATATCATCATTATTGGGTCATGTTTCACATAATGAAAAAAATATTACGTGTTTCATAATACTGTCATGAGTATATGTCTATCGCACACTAAACACTGGGCTTCGTCCGATGAGGAAGGAGGAGTCTGACTTTCGCTCACATATGCGTGAGAGAAAGGGAAGCCAGACAGACTGGCGTTGTAACACGTTAGGTAACGAAGCGGTTTACCCTACCATAAGAAGTTATAACTTAAAAAAAATTATAAAATCAATTCTATTCATAAGTTTTATGAGAAGATGGTTTACTCATAGAATTTTTTAATTCCGAAGAAATATGAAAGACTCGAAAATGAATGTTATGTCACCACCATTGGGACTCACCCCCTTTTTTAACCACGTTCCAAAAATTATATGATATAGGTGAGAAGGAAAAAAGTAAATGAATGAGTATATGAGATAAGTATTCAATCAGTTATAGTGAATCAAATATCTAGTTAACAAAATTCCAAATATTAAGTTTTAAAAGTATTAATAAAACACCTAAATGTGAGATTTCTATTCGATAGTTTGCAAAACCACGACACGTGTTTCGCTATACAACATCATCTCCAGGTGTCACGAACTACTATAAAACTATGTCATAGAATTTTTTTAGTCAGTATTGGAACGCCTGAAGATGCTATTTTATAGTGAAACACGTGTCGCGGTTTTGTAAACTGGCAAGTGGATATCTCACATTGAAGTGTTTTTTCGATACTTTATATTGAATTGTTTTCAAGTAAAAGTCAATTCCATTATATTTGTGGAGCTTATGTTTCGCTAACCATCAAATCGACCTCAGAAACAAGTTGGCAATGTTGCCCACACAGTCAGAATAACAGGAATACAGAAATGAGAAGAAAGTCAAATTATGGAATGTGAATAAATTTTACGGTGTTGCCAAGTACATAACAAATGCTATTACGATCATCGTTTTCACTCGGTTTTGAGAGAGTTATTTACGAAAAATCATAAAACAGGGTACCATGTAGTTTTCAACCATGCGATTATATCAACATCAGTGTAAAGCCCCATTTACATAGAATTTTTCTTTTCAGGTTACATGAACTCGGCGTTAAACCCTGTCATCTACACCATCTTCAACAAGGACTTTCGAAGAGCATTCAGAAGGATCCTGTTCAAGTGATGTTTAGCCTACGTGTGCTGCTACGAGTGTGTCAGTAGGAGAATACTTACTGCGCAGTATCGCAGTGCACCTAGCGCATTTTATCGACACTAATATACTTTTTCGACAATCCTAATCTCATGTTTACTCTTCAAAATCTGAAATTGGTAAATTATTCATATATTTTGGTTTTGCTGCCGTCAGTAGGAAATATAATGTTGTATCTAGATCATTTTTACAATTCCATTGGTGAATATATAACGTAGACAGATTCTTATCTCTCAGTCTTTCATGTTGATTGAACTTACCACTTACTACTCTCGCGTATATAATTAATTTCGTTTCGTGACACATCCGATTGCTTCAACTATAAATTACCGATCATTTGATAGTTTGTTAAAAAAACGTTTTGTTCGACTATTGTAAACAAATACCAAGCTCTGATGGTATTCGAGAGGATTCATTACTATTGAAAATAAACACATGAATTCCTCCGAAATGACCACTCGTTATTATGGGACCAAGAGGACAAGAAATCCGCTACGAAATTAAATTTCAATGATATTATTTCATTCGTGATTACTGAGATGATGAAATACATCAAAAATATCAGAATTCTTCAATTCTTTCATAGTTTTTGGAAGTTCCAAAGTTGAAGATGCAAATATAAATCAGTTAGATATTACTGCTTTTTTGAAAAAAGTACATTTTTGGTTTATAGTCATCCATAAATTATGTTAAAGGAATCTAAAAATGGGTGAACACTTTTTTTATCATTATTGTATTATGTAACTGTCCAGCATTCATTATATACTTCATAATTATATCTGTGGAATTATGTTAACAAATTGAACTCTTATAAGGCTGGGGAATACATTGAATGTTCGAAGAAAACATATTCGAAGATTTTTTCGATTGAAGAATGTGCAATATTATATTGAAAAAAATCATAAAAACTATTCAGAAGATATATCAGAGCTCAATCAGTTTCAAACGCCGAAGTTTCGAATGATTCTTCAACGAAATTCTTATTTCATCAATTATACTTTTTTAACCATTTTTATATTGAAATTATGACCTGGGTTCGGAGAAATTTTTTATTTGGTTCTTGTAATATCAAGATTTTGAATTTTTTCAAATCCCATATTTCCCAACAAGTAATTCAAAAATGATCTTTATGGGCTGATACCAATTTCCAACAATTTACAACAAAGTACCAATATAATTATGAAAGCGAATTTCTGAGAGTTCCATTAGCAATAAAATTACTCTCAAATTGATATATATGGTTAATGGAACTGAATTCGGTAATTTATTCGATCACGACAGTAAATTGAAACTGAACTATAACAGCTATATAAAAATCATATAATTCTTCATTTTTACTTCAAATCATTGAGGTTATTGAAATTGTTGATTTATAAAAAAGAAAGTAACATAAATTGTGAAATTATGAAACAACAACAAAAATTAATTGGTGCTCTGGGGCGACTTGAATAATTCCAGTAGAGCATTTGCTTTTTCAGCTACAGGAAATCCCGGAAAAACCTGCAGCACCACATCATCTGTAGATCTTGAGCTGCCAATGTCCTCTCTTTTATCAAATAAAATATAGGGTGTTTCCAGAGGCTCCAATATATTCATAATACTGCCAGAATATTTAGTGACACGACTATCGTCAAATTTAAACCAGTCCATTTTGTCTTTGACCAATGCATAATAGTGACTAGATTCAACGCCAGAACCACAGTGAATAATTACTGCATGAAGATTATAATATTGGTCTACTAGATCGAAGTGTTCATCCAGATAAAAAAAAACAGATTTCGAACCTTCGTAAGAGTTTGGTGCTTCTGTCAGAGGTTGAGTCATGTTTGAAGATCATCAAAGTTATTATGAGATTGACTGGTGTCTCAGCTATACTTGTCTTATAATATTTAGTTAGTTTGGCAATACAGTTGATAATCACTCGTTAAAAGTTCTATTTTCAGATGATATAACAATAAGCTTTGCACGGACTGGTTATCAGTCATATTAGAAAACGGTAGTTGAAGTTCCAGAAAGTCACATACGTTTTTGCTACCTCTCGAACATGTGCTACAAAATTAACTGGTGAGGACTTTTCCAGCAGAAGATCTGCTGGAAAAATCCTTACCAATCATTTAGTTACAGAGCGGTCAGGAGTATTGATTCTGCCATTTTCCTGCTCACTAAGAATATTCAACAAGAACCTCAAGAATTCGGAACAATCCTTTTGTTGTCCTAACGAGTATCTAGTGGACTTCAAAGACTCTAGAGAATCGGTTGGTGAAAAAGATGATATAATATCTCCATAAAGATCTTTACTTATTTATTTACGATTTATTTACGTTTACCCATATGATGAAAATATTCCTTTTTTACCATTCCTTTTTAAGGAATACTATAATATTCTTCACAAACAACTATCGTTTTCAGTGACGATTATATACTATTCAATCAGAGAACAAAGATGCATTTTAGTCATCATTTCAGTGTTTCAATATATGCTCACATACTTTTTTCAAATCGATATGAGATATCTTCATGATATTCTATATTATTATTCTATTTTTATCATTATAGCTTCCGATAGGACTTTTCAACATCTAACAACTCCAACTGTAGGGGTAGGTAGGTAGGTAGGTCTAAAGTGAGTGGGTCCATTCGACCCTCCATCGCAACCCATAAGGGTTTACTGTGGCTCACACCTATTCACACTCGGCCAAATAAACCCAGCTTTTCAACGAAGCCGATTAGTTTGTATGGTGAGTGGTCTTTCAGGTCAGAGGGTGAGAGTACGGATTTGCCGAACTCAAAGAACCTGATTCGGTCCCCAGCGGGGTAGGCACAAAGTATATGCTCTGCAGTTTTATCATTTTCCAGACTGAGGCGACACACACTGTCTTCCCACGGTCCAAGTCTCTGCATGTGATGATTCCAATGACAGTGACCTGTAAGAAGGCCTGTTAGACATCGTAGTTCATCCCAACTGTAGTCCAACAACACTTTGGTATCAAGCTTCGAAGGGTGAATGAACGCCTTGGAGTGAGCCAATTCAGGAAGATTCTGCCAGAAGTCCATAACTCTTCTTGCCATCCAGGTGTTAAGTGTTTGTTTGGCAAAGCGATGCCAATGACAGGTTCTGGTCCAATGAAGCCGCTTGCAGCACCCTACTTTGCAAGAGAGTCAGCAGTCATTGCCTTCCAGGCCAGTTTGGCCAGGAATCCAGACCAGAGACAATCTGTTTAGTCTTCCTATCAGGGAGAGTCTTTTTTGGCAGTTTGCTACCAATTTAGACGTTGCTCGGTGGGAGCCAAGAGCTTTCAACGCCGCTTGACTGTACGAAAATATTTTTATTGACTTGTGAGTGAGGTTGGATACATCCAATCTCTCCGCACACAATTCAATAGCGTAAATTTCCGCTTGAAATACAGTCGCATAAGTTCCTAGGCAGGTAGATAACTCCGTCCTGGGTCTGCCACTGAAAACACCTGCACCAGAACCGGAAGGTGTGAACCAACAACTATCTGCTCTTAATATTTCCTTCTCCCGCTAAATCCAGTCCTCTCTACTCGGGAAAAGTACTTTATAAGGCAGTTCGTAGTTGACAGTTGGAGGCATAAAATCAGAGGTCATTTCCAGAATGCTGTGGCTTCCAATGTCAACCAACAGTCTGTTGCACTGTACATTGAATGCAGTCCATCTAGCCTCTCTTTCCAGAAAAATGTGGAGAGGAGGTAGATCTAGAAGGATCTCCATGGCCGCTAACGGTGTAGTACTGATGGCACCACCGATAGCCAGACAAGCCTGTCTCTGTAAGCCAGAGAGCTCCGCTTGGGCCGTTTTCTGTGAAGCCTTCGGCCACCAAGCAATTGCACCATACGTGATCATTGGTTTGACAATCATCACATAAATCCAATGGATTTGTTTGGGACCTAAATCCCAAGTTTTACCATAAATCCTTCGACATGTCCATAGAGACAGTCTGTACCTTCATTGGATGCTTCATTAAGCTCAGATTTGACCTTCTTTGGAGTATTGTTTTCATGTATGGAGCTTCACTCCAAAGGATACCCTGAAGCTGCAGGATTCCATTCAGAAAATATAGTCTGAAACATCGAAGAAGGGTTGGAAATGTGTCTTTCTTCTATAGATACTTTCACGGGAGGTGTTCAAGTGACTTGGCATTTTTGATTCCATCAAAAACACGCGGCGGACTGTGGCTGCTCATCGTTTCCAGGTTCAACAAAGTTCACCTCGAACTTCACTGTTCAAGAACTTTTCCATTTGAAAATCATCGTTGACGTGGAATAAACTTCTTGGGAACGTTTTTCCAAATGAATTCAATCTCCATTCAAATCCAATATGAATCGCTACTGTTGCACAGGTACCGCTCTCAGAACGCTTCAGGGACTTTCCTGTAGTTCTTGTATTTTATCCTTGGAAAAATATAAGTGCCTTAATTGAAGATGGCCAAAGTGAGAAAATTAGAAACTGTGAGAGGTACATAACAGTTGATTGAGGAAGAAATTGTCTGTTTCAGAGTTTATTCAGATGAGATTTCGAAATTCCAATTACTTTCGGAGATATTCGGAAAGAACCAAAATGCATTGATTTTGTGTTGATTATATTATGACCTTATTCAAGAAGATATTGAAAACGAAAATACTTCATCTCTGTTACTTTTTGCATTGCAAAAAGCAAGATGTCCTTCATACATTTTCCATCGGATGTTTTTTGTTCGAGAAACTATACCATAAATTTTTCATATGGACCGAAAAATTAATGTATGTGGGGGAAAGTACAGTTCAGTAAGGGTGAAAAAATAGTGGTGAGTGACAGCTAACAAAAATTATGGAAAGGAGTAGGAGAGTGGGCAACAGATTGTCTGAATTGAAAATAAAGGATATTATGTTGGGCAGAAGGGTTAGGAAATGAGAGAAAAGGGTGAGGACGCAAGAGAGTGAAAGAGAAGTAATTAGATCACTAGATTAATTTTAGAAGGCTTGATTAATTGGATGAATGGTATAGGAAGTGAATGAAAATCACAATAGACAACATAAACGTACAGTTTATGAAATAATAAAACATACCGAAGCCATTTCAAAAACAAAACTTCAACTCAAACGATGTAACAAGTGGTTGACACTTCATCAATCGAGCTGACTGGAGTAGCAACAATGTTGACAACAACCGAAATAGAGACTGATCTTTAAACCGAAACAGACTGTCCAGAAGCATCAGGAAGTCGAAACAAGAGAATAAGGAAATGGGGATGATCAAGACTGTAGTCTTGGGGAAGAGAAGACTGTAGTTCTTGAGGCCAATAAGGAAGATTCGACATCAACAGTCGATAGTGCGTGAACAACTCCGAAGCAAGGAATGTATGAAATACGTTGAAAATATCACCGCAGTGGAGATGTACTGAAAGGGAAGTCTGATGAAGGTAGGCAAAGTATTGAGGAAGTGCTCCAGGAAGAAAGAAGAATAAATGTGAATGCTAGACAGAAACCGATTTCCCACAACCTGCGCACAGATTTGATGTTCTGTGCTATATATCCAACAGTGGTGCAGGTTCGATTTCGTACACCTTCTGCTTCAAATATCCCCGTAAAAAAGACTCAATCCGTCAAATCTAGCGAGCGAGCTGATCATTCAATAGGAACTCGACGGCCAACGAATGGGGAAATTATCGTCCATAACTCCAGCCTTTAAATGCAATATCTATATTAATTTCATGTAGAACGTAAATAATATTTTCCAACGTTCGATGAATAACTGTCCTACAACAATGTAGTTTCCCATGCAATATCCCTGCCCAAACATCAATATTTTCTGGATATTGTTTTTTGGTTGGTGTCACTCCAGTAAAGACAATTTTGTCTCAGAACGTTATCGTTGGAGATAATGTATATTCATCACTGAAATAAATATTTTGGAGAAAGGTAGAATGCCTTGCAATGTTTTCGGCTATTATTTCGCAAGTAACTTGTACATTTGGATTTTGTATGGATGATACTCATTTCTTTCTAGAAGTTTTCATATATGGAAAGGACAAAGTCCACAGATCGTAATGAAAAAAGTACACTGTTGGATTGTTGGAACTAGTTTTTTTTCCGGAACGGACGGATAACCTGAAAGATTTTATTTTTGACGCTACTAGTAGTTGTAAATTCCGCTTAATATTTCATACAGATGAAACGATTCTTAAAATGATAGTTCGGTTTTGTGAAAGTTACGTGTTGTACCGAAAAATAAAAATCGCTTCGATGTGTTTGCTATGAAGGAGAATCAAGCATTTGACTATTATTTCATACATAATCTATCATCAAAACTGGAGAAAAGTTTGTTTTTAACATAATAACATTTCAAACCTTATCGTACAGCAGGGAGAAACAAATATTTGAAAAAATATATTACAGATGTTAGTATATTTGTATTCAGGTAATTGTTGAATGTATTGCCATTTTGTGGTAGGTAAAGATATAAAAATATTCAGTTCTATTTTCGATATGGTGTCGAGCCGACATCTTGAAATTTTCACTGTCAGTTCCACTTCATTATTTTAAATTTCAATTTTTTCAAGTGATACTTTTAGAAACTGAAAGAGTAGACATTGAAAAAGTACTGTTTGTCTATTATATGTTATACATTAGAATTTCCATATCATTTTGCATATATGGGGTATTTCCCAACTACGGTACGAAACTTCAGAGGGTGATTCATCAAATCTCTTGAAGAAAAACGTTTTTAAGAACATATGACTTCCACTGATATGACAACACTATCACTTTCTGCTGGTCTCCAAAGCAGGTGTTCATGATATGCAAAATAACAATTTTTTTCAATGGGCGTACTTGGGCAAATTTCGGATATGCGGTTGATTATCTCATTCACAGGTAGATGGGGCGATAACAAACCTTTGTTCGAGGAATGATACTCTGAATGAATTCGATTTTCAATTATCGGAAGTCATCGACTTTATATTGACGATAGACATTACCTTGCACTGACGACTGGCCAAACAGCCCGTAACCGGTCTGCAAGTGTATTCCAATAATGGAAAATCTATTGCAGCAGTCGTATCATCAACAGCATATGCAGGAATAACTTCAGTGAAGAATCCAACGCCCCTTGTGGTATTTGCCAGGGGAGTAGTTGTTTTCTGATAGGTGTCAGTCCATTAACCTACAGTGTAAGGTGTTGAAACTGGCCTGAACGAATTGTTCCCTTAGATAATTCCATTTTCTTTTTTTTTTTCGAAAACGAAGCTAGATATATGAAAAAAGCACAGGCGACGAAAAATTTGTATTTTCAGTTGAATTATTTGAAAAAATAAAATACTACAAGTTAGT
>NW_019292596.1:27717-52011 GCF_000500325.1 Leptinotarsa decemlineata | reverse complement strand
CATTTTAGTAGGATTACCGATATTACTATTTATTTTATTTTCTAAATATTTCTTTTTTTCTTGTCTTATAACCTTCACAGCAGTGTTTCGTTTTTGTCGGTAGGTTTCCCAGTTCTCTGCTATACGATTATTGACATATATCCGATAGCTTTCATCTCTCTCTGCAGTCGCATTTTTGACTATAATATTCCACCATTCTTGATAGTGAGGACAACATCAAAATCTGCTTCAGATCCAGTAACACTATCCGTAGCAGCCTCACAAAAACTAGGCCACCAAACGCGGACTGCGATTCCAAGAATTGCATTTACCGGATACCCTGCGAAAGCGGAAAATCCTATATTGGTGAAACTAAGAGGCCATTGAATGTTAGCATTGCCGAGCACAAGAAACACACACAGCGAGGGGAAACCAATCAATCAGGAATAGCAGAACATGTTTGGACCCATCACCACAACTATCCCAAAAACGGTTTCAAGCATTTTTCGATATCAGCTTTCGTTCGTGAGATATAGCCCATTGTGAGTTTCAAAATCGACACACTGTATATCAACGACCTATTGGAAAAAACCAAGAAACCAATATTTTGCCTTGCTGACGACAGCACACTCATCTCGTCATTACATCTGAATACCACTATGTCGGCCGCGGAAGTACATCTTCAAAGGCAGCAGGAGGTGAATATCTTACTGTGGATCTAGAAGTAATTTCCCAAACCTAGGCATCGGTTTTCTCCAAAAAGATAAATGTCTCCGAACCGGATATAATAATGTCAAGTCAGACAATTTCGCTTTCTGCTTCGATAAGTTTGTTGGGTGTCAAAATGGACACCAATATGTCTTGGCACAATCATGTCGCTGGAATTCCAAAAAAAGAGAGAGCGAGAGAGTTGAAACGCACTTTGAAAATGGTTGCGCAATCTAAGCCAAAAAAATCAAAAAAGAAAGCAGTGATTCGGAATCTGAAAACTCTGACGTTAGTTTTCAGGAAAGTTCGACATCAGTAGTAGATTATTCTGATGACAATGAAGATGAATATGAATATGTCGATGCTACCGTGAGGCCCGAAATGATTAACGACAACAGTTTTGTTTTAATCGAATTTGAAAAAAAAATCGATTGTCTACTACGTAGCTAAAATTATAGGCCATTATTCTCAAACAGAGTTTGAGGTCTCGTATTTGAGAAAAAAAACAGTAGACCTTCTTTGGAGTGTTGTTCTCATGTATGTAGCTCCGCCCCCAAACATACCCTGGAGCTGCTGGATTCCATCCAGAAAAGAGCCATCTGCCTGATTGGAGACGAGAACACCACTTGCAACCTCTATAGTCTGGAACATCAAAGAAATGTTGGATCTCTTCCATAGATAATTTCACGAGAGGTGTCAAATGACTTGGCACTTGATTCCACCAAGAGCGGTACAATTCAGAAATACGTGACGGAATGTGGCTGCTCATCGTTATGTGGTTTAACTCAATACACCTCAACTCAGCCCAACTCTTATTCATTTGTAGTTAGTTATTGACTCTCTCACAATTCATATTTTTACCTCTGTAGTATGAGCAGATTATAACACCTCTCACTCTGAACAATCTCTTTTAACAGTTCTTTGGATTATCTTCCTTATCAAAGGGAGATACACGTTACGCTTCTTCTGATTCACCCCAACCACTTCTAATGGAATTGTTCACCCTAAAATTATCGAGAGACACATTGGGAATTCTCTCACATGATTTCTAACATCAATTTTAATCCTAGGATTCGCTTGGAAACTCTATAATATTCCAATCTCGTGTGTAGTCCACTGCTCACATATGAATCATTCCAACAAATCGGATCGACCCTGCCCAACTCCTGAAAAGGGTTAATTTACTTTGTACGAGAAGGAAAATCGAATGTGTTGGTCAAAGGACATGGAACGATTCAGATATGAACTAGTCATCGCATTGTTGTGACTATGGAAGCGCATTGTTACCCACCATTGTTTTCCTTATATTAATGCTGCAGCATTTGTCAAGCACATCGTTCATATGGGTCCACTTGTTTCACTGTTAATTGTGACTTTAATCATCGTAAATTTGTTTCACTAGCTAGTTGTAATGAAGGTTTTCATTATGAGGAACCATGAAATTAGCAAATGGAAGTTATCGATAAGAAATTTGTTTCAGTGTCATTGCTTTTCGAGTTTGAAAGCCGTGGATTTTTGGAATTTCTTCCTGACGTTTCGCTGGCGTGAGTGGCTAGCTTCTTCAGAGGTTTAACCATCATGGCTTGATGTCCGATGACTACCTTTTAGGCTTCGTAAAGCGTATTTATGCCTTGACAGGTGATCAGTTGTATCTGTACCTGTATTTGTACTTGCATTTGTACCTGTATTCGTACCTGCACTTGAACCTGGAAATTGACAATCTTGCTGCCTATCGTCCTGTTCGTTATTCTCAAATTCCTTAAAATGGTGTTCTATATTTGATTGAGGTTCACCGCTTCTTCTTTTCTGTTAAAATTATCCGTGTGTTTGTAGACCTCTATTCCCTCCCGTACCAGTCGGCTATGGTATCCCTGGTTGGGGGCAATTAGTTCTGTTTTCAAACAAAATTCTGTGGTCTCCTTCACTCAGTGCTTGTTCTGCCACAGCTGACTTGTGTTTGGCCTAGTCTTTGTTGGAATCAAAACTCGTATCTAGATATTCTATGGATTACTGAGTACTTCAATGAAATTTGTCCCTTTCCAAATCAAATTTCAGAAAAAGTATTGAATGAAGCACCATCCAAATATAATTATATGAACTAGCTGAAATATGGATGGGATATGATGAAAAGAAAAAAGAAATAGTTTGGGAACCATCCCAAATAGACATAGAAGACGAGATCGCTGATGCAAAAGCTAATGAATCCATCAAAAACATAAAAGTGAATCAGATCTCCCGATTTTCATATAAAGATTTACAGAATTATATAAAAATATATCTACTCGATGTTTGGAAAAAGATATGGAACTCTCTTATCTCGAAAAAACTCTTGGAGTTTCCATTTTCTAATATGATATACCTTATATGAATCTAAATCTCTGAAAGAACAAATAAAATTGAAAATTGGAATGAATAGGTGGAAATAACAATCATATCGAGCAATGAATACAATAAAATGACCGAGGCAGGAGGAAATCAGCTGGATCGAGAACAAAGAGATATCACCATGAAGAACTCATAGGCATAAATTATAAATAGGAGAAAAACTGTTTATTTCATTCTTTTCTTCTTTTTTTTAGAGATACATTCATTGTGATTTTTAATAGAAACACTATGTGTGTGTATGTTTATGTTTACATATATATTCATATGTATAGATCAAACAAATTTCAGTTACATTAATGTATTACAAAAGTTTTCGGTATATCAAAACATATAGAGATCATAACATGGAATAATAGCTAAATGAAACTCCTCGCGCAATCTATGATTTTTTTGGGTGACTTGTTTATTTTACACCAACATTGTATATAACTTTTGTAATATGTATTTGTATATTTTTCCAGTGTGAATAAACGTTATTATTATTATTATAAGATCCTATCTGCGAATGAGAAAAACGCTACTAATGTGATGGATACCGATCTCAACAATCAGAAGATCGAAGATGTTCTTTAGAAGGGGCAATACACAAAGATTGTACGGGACTCTACTGCTTCAATTGAAAGGAAGTTGTACCAGACTTTGAAAAAAAAGAGAGATCATCGCTAATATCGTACTACAGTAAGGCCCCTCATCTTTATGGACTACCCAAGAGTCTTAAGAATGGTGTTTCGCTCAGATCGATCACTTATAGAACTACTTCAAGGAGAAACTTCATCTTTCGTGAAAAATGCAAGGCATTTTCCATTTACACCAACGTTCTTGTCAAAGGAGCACTTCAAATCATACAAAGAAAGACGAGAACCTGATGTGTGTGGAACTGAAAGACGAATTAATTACGCAAGATGGGGGACTGCCAATGGGATAGCCAACATATATATGGAATGGTTTGAAACTCTAGCCATTGAAGTCCAAAGTCTGGTTGAGATACGTTGACGACACCTTCATAGTATGGAACCATGGAAATATAGAACTAGGCACCTTTCTGAAGTACATCAACAGCGTAACAACTTCCATCACCTTCACATTGGAGAAGGAACTCCATAACAAATCTCCATTCTTGGATGGATTGTTGGAGAGGACAAGAAGAATTGGGTTGGAGTATAACATCAGAAGAAATGGTAGTGTTGTTTGAAATTGCTGCTGAAAAGAAATCTGTTTTCCGTCAACCAGTTGTTGTCCCCCTCAGAAGTTTACACACCATTCTCTGGGGGCTGGTATAGTAAGTTTCCAACTTATGGAACTATTTCTCTTCGACGAAAAACTGACTTCGAGATGCCCAGGATCACAGAATAAGTGCTCCCCTACGTCATGTTCATCCAGTTGAGAAAAATTTCGACCAATTTTTTCCTCATCAGTGGATTGGCCAACAAGACCACCAGATTCGGGTGCATATTGAAGCGACAATGGAGAAAACAAGAAATTCACTTATTCACCTTAGAAATGGTACGTTATGTTCAACATGTATTTCCATGTAATAGGCTAACTCCAAGTTTCCCAACCAGTTGAGTTCTTACAAAAGTTACTCAGCCATATTCTCGAAAAATGTTTCTGTCAGCAATTCTATATATAATTCATCTCTCATTTCTGTGGAGCACTGTTCAAATTATATCATTTTCTCTACTTCCGTCTAAAGTGTTTTGGTGTCACCGATAGGAAAATGCATTCGGCAGTGTGTTCAATTCACCACAGACCGTCATTATAACTTTGAGGGATTAACAACTGGCTTACATCGAAGTTGAATTAGTTCTATTGAATACTTTCCTTACTGTAGCCGCATCCTTTATTTCTTCCGAAATTATTCCAGTTTATTTCTATGGCTGTGACTAATTCCATCATTTACCGCTCTTTAACGAGCTTGCTTTAATTTCGTTGGGGAGGATTTTCACCAGTTCCCGAAAACATTCAAAGAAGTACAGTCCAACCAATTTATCAACCGTCATTCTCAGATTTTATGAACAAGAATACGGTGCTAGCCTAAATGAATGTTGATTAAATGTAAATACTAATTCAAATAAATGTAAATTTTGTGAATTATAAATTGACAAATCATTTCGTAGGCTATATATAGTCTTGAAAATAATGTAAGGCACAAAAAGCAAAATTCCACAATAATTATTCGTAATATTGGGAATTGTGAATGTGAATTGTGTGTGATCGCACGTTGGAAGATAAGACCTCGTCAATCCTCAGCTCGCACAAATTTCGACTTTTGAAGGTGGTCCTTCATATGAATCGCAAAAAACTACTGCGTTTACTTCATCAAGAACAACTTCACTATTTAGGTCAAACAGCAGTGATGAGATTGCAATTTGAGAGGAGAGCTGCAAGACTATCCTTTGTGAGATATCTTGCATGAATGCCTGTCAGATATGAGCCAATGCATTAGCCGTGTAAGTAGTTGTTGTCAGGCATTCACCAGAACTTACTGAATAGGTACGTTGAGATAGGTAAACGTTTAGAGATTTCATTCCATAATATTGAGTTTCTTACAGTTTTAAGTTCAGTTTCAGCGAAATAAGTTTGTTGATGATTTCTGTTGTAGGTCTGAAGTCATCATCTTCATGTAGAGGAGTCGTCAATAGAACCACTGGATGTTATGCTGATGAGTCCAAACTGTTAGTTTCTCCATGATGTTTTTTCATGCTCGCCGTGACAAACTTTCAACTCTCTATTGCTTTCAATGGTGTAGTGCTGTTTGGTAAATACAGTTCTTTGAGTCTTGTTTGCATTTGATAGTTTGGTATTCATGAGGTTGTTATGGACGGTGTTCCAGATCTTGTACTGAGAGCCAACTCTTCTTGTTCTCTCCGGCAGTCCTTATTAAGGCATATTAATGGATGTGACAGCTTATCTTCATTGGGAGCTCTTGTATCCTGATGTAGGTGTGCTTCAACAGTTTTTGAAGGAACCATCCTTTCTTAATGTAGCTCAATTCTTTATAGAGACGTCTTTCCCTATTACAGAGACTGAATTCATAATCAGTTGAAGTTTCAACGTTTTCCTCCTTGGTAGAATGGTGATGTTTGGATTTGTTATTTAGATGCTATTACATTTGACTTCATTTTCTGTGGCCAAATTTTTCTCAACCACCACCACCAAGCTCAGAAACAGAATTTCATCATGAGCTCTCCACCCAGTGAAGTTCCTTCACTGTTGAGGTGCTGCAGAAAGTTGTCTAGCTTCCCAGCTCCATGGTTCGATACTATGAGGATACCGTTATCCTCTCTCAAATAGACTCAGATCTTCTTGTGAGTTTCATCAATAGTCGATTTCTCAAATCATTCCCCGTTTAGATTATCTATATATCCATAGAAAGTGGCGATTCTGTTGGCGATCCCTCGTTTTGCGTAAAGAATTCGCTTTCCATCTACAAATACTGGATCCGAATACAGTATTCTGATGAGTTCATGATCACTTCTATCAATAAAATCATTCTTGTTCCTAGGTTCTTGTTTTCGAATAGTTTCCTGTATGTTCTGAATAAGTTCATCGACGTGATTACTTAAAAAATCTGGTGGAACAGACCTTGAAAAGACAACAACAAGAATGGCAATTGCTTCCTCATGTCAGAGGATTGTCAAAAAAACGAGGAAAATTAGGTCTGAGGACATGTTCTTAATTCGAGTTGCATTTTCAGAAAAATCAAGCTACCAAATGCAGACAGTGACTTCTGAAATTGCATTCACCTGACACTATATGATTGCGACGAGTCAAATGTTGGTGAAACCAAGGGGATCGTTGAAGGTCTTTATCAGCAAGCATAAACAATACTCAACAAGGATAAACCACAACATCTGGAAGAGCGAAGCTTCTTTGGATCCAGCGACAAGTGTTCAAAACTGAATTCACTCAACGGGAGGAATACTGTTCGTGGGTATGATTCTGAATCTAAAGATTGAGTCTACTTGAGGTATTCACACAAGCACGTATAAATTTGTCAACAGAAACCGTTCTATGTCAGACTTTAACTTATCGTACACTGAATAAAAAACTAAATACGTTCTCATCAAAACAGACAGATAAACATTGATGAGGAAAACAACAGTAAAGTGTCTGATAGTCCATGAACATTGGTTGAATCAATATTATGTCGTCCATATAATTGAATGTCAATAATCCAATATATCCTTATTTCGTTCCCATCGTAAACACAAACACTACTGAATGATATTTTGAAGTTGTTTATTTCATGGAAGGACGGTTGGCTGGACATTTCCTGCTCATCGGATTATTGAAAAGCTCGTTTTTGTCGAAGCACATAAGCCCTTTCGTAATATGACATATTTGTCGAAGCACCAGACAATACCAGTTAACTTATTTAGTTCCACCGGAAAGATCCAAGTACTTAGGTAACTTGCGGAAAATTGGTATTTTCCGAAAAGTTTCATATTATCAGATCTCTATAGTGATACTCAGATTAAGGATTGAAGTAGTTTTTTGTAGCAACTGGTTGCCATTTCAACTCATACTCTAACTAGGATCTTACAATCTAATTTCCTCAATAATGACAAGAATTACATGAAAATGGGCTGTCAAAATTTTGGAATTGATGATAGCTATTTTTTTTTTAGTTTGATACCAGCATATTTGAGATAGCTTTCATGCAGTGTTGTGCGAATGGTTGAAATTCAGAAAATTTACTGTCTTCACTTGAGTTTCAAACATATCAGAATACTGAATTAGGGCACCAGTCATAAGAAACAAGCAAAGCGCTATTGATAATCCTCACAATCACTTCTATTTTCGAATATCACTTCTGATGAGCTACCAGAAGCAAACTATAATGATAATAATAATAATAATATTTATTTCAGAATATCAATACAAAGAACGATACAAAATTTCGATATATATTGAAATAAATATGGTTGAACTCCAAGAGGGTTTCCCCTGTATGTGTACTATTAAATTTATCATTAACTTTTTTATATCGATAGGTATGATCTCCATAAAGTGGATTAGAACTAGTTTTTAGTCAGAACCTTCAAAAAAACAAATATACTTTCGATAAAAATGTACAGGAAGATCAAAACTGTCGAAATTAATTCAATCAAGGAAAAATAATGAGTATGAAATCATTTCAAGAGAACTATATTATTCATATAAACCAAAAAAAAAGAAGTGGCTTCAGAATAGTCCCTTGTGGTACACCCATTTTGACAGTCAATTCTGAGCTCACTTCTTTACCAATCTTTACTTTTATGTTCTGTATTTCAAATAGTTTAGCATCAGGTCCAATGCGATACCTCGCATTCCGTAGTTTTCTAATTTTTTCAAACGGATATCATGTGAGACCGTATCAATGGCCTTTGCAAGGTCATGGAAAATAGCCAGCACTGTTTTTTCGAGGAAATGTGCTATGGCGTTTTCAGTACTAGATTGTTTAATGAAACCGTATCGTCTATCAGTTATAATTTTGTGCATGTTAAAAAATTAAGCAGCCTGTTTTTCAAAGCATGTTCAGATATTTGTCAATTGTATCCAATTTCGCCCGATTTCAAATCACATATCCTCAACTGTTTGAGCCTAAATCTCACGAGCACAATAAGTTTAGATGCCAATGCATGGTTGGCTAAGTGAAGAATAATCGACATATATAAATTGTTTGTATATCGTCATGATTTTTGGTAAAGTGAAAATAAATATTCATTTGGTAATTTGCGTCTAAGCGATAGGCAGGACGGAGCAGTATTGAATGTATCAAATTTGGTGATTTTGCAAACCATTATATCAACAAAACTGAATTTGATAAAATTGGATTCTCTGCCATGAAATAAATACACATCAACCAAATAAACATCATCAGGAGATGATGACATTGCTGGTGAAGAAAACTTTGCCCAAAAAATCCTTCAAGTCTGGCCTGGAAAAAGTGTTTTGATTGAAAAACTGAATTTTAAATAATAATGATGGCTATAAATGTGAAACCAAAGCTTAGTGGTCGATTTAACTGTCAATTATTGCTCTAAAAATGTTTGACAACTACTTTTCTGTGTATTGGCTTTGCATTTAACTCTGAACGAGCAACATGTTGTTCAGAAGTCACAGACAACATTCTGTTGTTTGCATCAATAATTTCTTTATTGATGTTACCTCATATTTGACAAATTATCAATTGAAAGAAAATTCAGCTAGAAGTTGCCTCTTCAAATTTTCAATATCAACGACGAAGCAATAGTCCTACTGCAGAGAATTGCATCAGGTTTATTAGTGTTCGAAACAGGAATATTTCAAGTATAATTAGGAAAAAAATAATAAATAATTTTCAGCAAAAATTTAAAAATATCCCAGATATGCCTCTCAGTATGTACACCAAAAAGTGTCACTGAAAATTTTATTCAAAATTCACGAGTAAAAACCATTTCCGGTGTTTGATTATTGACGAGAGCGCTTCATATGTTTGTTTTTCACCGTATACATAAAACTATAGAAATTCTTTTGAGATTTATTGCATCAGCTCATACAGCAATATTGAATGTTTGAAACGACTAACCTATTTTAACTTAACTATGTACGCCTATGGAAGAGCCACTTGAAAACTATCAATTACTCCGCTGGCTGAAAATAATACTGCTCATCAAACACATCTTCATATTTCTGACAGTTTATAATCTTTCGTACATGAATTTTCAATCAAATAATCAAATTTTCATTCTAATTCATCATTTTTATTGCATAGTTGCAAACGGATAACATTTGTTATTAATAAAAGTTACATGATTTCCGAAGTTATAAAATCATTCTGTTTACATTTGCAGTTGCAAAGTAAAACAAATAATGTTTGTTGATTGTATTCCTCAACAGTGCTTTTCCAATTGATTTTGTTATAGTTGTCAGGAAATGATTTATTCTGCTGTAAAACAGCAACTAAATGAAAAAACATACAAACACTATTTGTTTTGAGAGAAACTGGTTTGAGTAGTAATGTTATTCAAAACAATTACTTCTACCGAACGAATACCAAATTCAATGTATTGAATGGTGTTTACAAAACTATGATTTAATAAATACACATACACTAGGTGCTTTTTCAGAATGCAAGATATTTAAAAAATTTGTTACTCATTTTTTCTCAAAATACTGTCCTATGATACGCCCTAAAAATATCTCATAGTTCTTATTCAGTGATAATCCTTTTCAGTTGCATTTCGGCAAGTATACATTCAATAACAGTATGTCTGATTTTTTCATAGCGTTTGATAAGTTTGAGCAGGGCCGTCGCCTTGGGGGGGACGTGGGGGAGCCTCCCCCACTGCTTTTTCGACTTGGGAAGAAGTTGTGAAAAAGTTGTGAAATTTTGGGCCGTGAAGATAGAAAATAAATAATAGTAAAAAAATGAATGATAAAAAAAATTAAAGTGAGAGGAAAGAAAGGGAGAGGTAAAAGGAAAAGGTAAAAGACCGGGAGACGGTTGGGATTTCCCAACAAGCATAACTTGGAGATTCCATACTTTGAAAATCTGAGTTGTTTGAAAACTTCAAAAAAGTTTAATTTCTCCCAAGTAAGAGAACAGTCCACAAATTTTGAAGTGACAATTTTACAAAATTCCCAAATTTTTGCTGTTTTTTCGACTCGGAGAAGAATTTCGGTCCGTGAAAATAGAAAAAATAATAGTAGAAAACAATAAGCACAATATTATTCAAGTGTTGTGTCCTTTCATTTGTATTGAATATTCCTATACATGGTGGAAGACCAAGTACCTTGGTCCAAAGTAGAATAATTCCCATTATTATTTTTATAATTACCAAAATATAATTTTGTTTGTGCATACCCTAACGGACATAAGCATTCAGTCAATCTTTGGATAGCTAGTCCCCTTTCCATTTATTTTTTCCTAGATGTCGCCCAGTCGCCATCTTGAAAGTTTCATTTGTCAATTTCACTTCAAAATAAAGTATACATGCATTAATTTCATTATCCCAAATTTCAATTTTTTGAGTTGACCCTTTCAAAAAATACAAGGGGAGGGACATTAAAGAAATGCACTGTAGAAATACAACTCATGATAATGTCAACCGCGGTAGTAGACGAAACGTCAAGTAGACAGCGGCTTACAAACCCAGATAATAGCTTTGAAACAATAAAGTAGTTGTTCAGGTCGTGATAAGTTGAATAGTTGTGTTTCCTTCGAGACTGTACCCCAACTGGTAACTATCTTCGGTGGCAGCGAGCGTCGCGACGTCTTCATCCGCCGTCGGCGTCGGCTTGAGCACCGAGATTACGCGGCTGTTAAGTAGAGTAAGTAATTCGATTGGACGCACCAGCGGCGGTTTGTTGGCTAATTATCGGCTCGCCTCGAGCTTCTTGAGGGTTTCATTAGCCGGATGTCGGCATAAAGTTATTTTAAGTACGCCGTCCGGATGATAGTCGTTTATTGTTACATTGTTTCGTTCATGGATAGCTTCGATGTTTCGATAAATGCCCGGAAGCAGCGTTCTGGAAAATGCCGTGTAGATTTTTCGTAGAGGAATGTAGAGAAAGAGGGAGGAACGGAGTATTGTTTTACCAGTGATGAAAATAGTATTTTCTGAAAGCGAAAGAACACGTATACAATACAATACTTTATTTTTCCTGAGACTTTTTTACAAGCATGGAAATCGTCACAAACACAAGTGAAGATTGGAGTTGAAAAATATCAAGTGATGAAATACTGAATATACATGTAAAAAGAAGCAAAGAGAAGCAAAGAGAAGCCTGGAGAGCCTATTGTGAAGCAGTCGAAGACTTCCCACTAGCTTCTAGGCTACAGAAGGCACTCTCAAATGACCACCATAACAGTATCGACATCCTGACGAAGGAAAATGGTGACAATGCCGCCAACCTCCTATTAGCAGTTTCATTGCTAAATAAAGGATTCATAACTAAAAAAAAAACCTCCAGGAGAGTGCTGAGATTCTTATAGAAACTCATTTCCCAGGTTCTGTCTCTCCTGGGACGACGAACTGGACGGATGTACCAACAACACCCTCACAATACGACTGGCAATATGCTAGTACAGAAATTGATGAGGACAAAATAAGATGGGCCATATCGGGCTTTTCCCCCTTCATGTCACCAGGACNACAGAACTGGCTGGTATCTCAATCGCCACAAAAGAAATAACCAAGGAAGGAATTTCTGGCAAAAACATAACAATCTGCACTTATAGCAGACAAGCACTATTAGCCTTGAACAGAGAGCGTGTTACCTCAAGGCTAGTACTAGAGTGCCACCAAGATTTAGCCAAAGCCTCGTGGTTTAAAGGGCACGACAGGAGTAAAGGTAATCGCATTGCCGACTCTTTGGCCAAGGAAGCGGCTGCACAAAGAATTTCAGGACCCAGTGGCACCCACGGCCCGATGACTTCGACAATTGCGGAACCAGTCAAATGTTACACCCATGCTCAATCCTCAAAGAGATGGGATGGAATCAAAGGATGTAATCTCGCCAGGATCACCCTAGGCGACCCTGGGAAGCTGGCGCCGAAGAAATATCTGGCGATGACCAGGAAAAATCTACGCCTCACAGTAGGATTTCTGACTGGCCACTGTCAACTAAGGAAACACCTCCATAATATGGGGCTAGTGGACACACCTCTATGCAGGATGTATGAACAGGATGATGAGACTGTCAGGCATGTCCTATGCGAGTGCCCGGAGTTATCGTCAATAAGAGAGTTTGTGTTCGGCGAGTCTTGGAATATACCTGCGATATAAAGCAGATGTCTCCTAGTGACCAGTTCATCTTCCTGGAAAGGACAGGATGGACGATGACCTAGGAGGACAACTTCTCGGGAGGATGTTCAATGGGTCACATGTGGCCTAAGTGCGTGGGCTTACACTCACCCTCCCTACTCTACAGATACAGATGTATATAAATATATATATGAATGATGCAACTAATTTGAAGCTTCATAACTCCTATTTATTATATGCCAGCGCTTTCGACAGCTGGTCGTGATATCATCATCAAAGCTCTACCCAAACTGAACGTGTCATCCTCTTGTTTGCCTTTTATGCGGTCCAAATGCCTTAGTGCAGGTACTGCAGGTACTCTAGGTTTACTGTTACTAGGAGTGTGTATTGTGTTGTATGAAATGTTAGGTCTTGTGTTTTGATTTAAATTTGTTCCTCGATAAGTGAATTATGACTGTTGAATTTATGAATGTTTAAGTTTTCCCAGATGTCCATACGGTTTCCCTCATAGACCTGTTTTATGAGTTTTATGTTCTCCAGTAGGGGGAGGGGGGGAAATTAGGTTTGTTTTGTATGGCGTGTGTTGCGAGGTTTGCTTTATATATGATTGGGTTTATGTATGCCTTTTTGTGCTCGTCGTACCTGTCAGTTTCAATCTTCTTCTTTGAAGATGATCACTTGGTGATCGAAACACGTGTCGAGGTGTTAAAAATAACGATTTGGTGTTGGGAAAAAACTCCAGTAGCATTCATTACTACACCAAAGGTTCCAAACGGTGTATCATAAGTAGGTTTTGCTATTTTAGTTTACCTGATATGACTTTTATACTCTCGTTGACTGGTATGTTGGAGTACATGTTTTTTATGTTGAATGAGAACAATTTAGTATTCGTGCTGACATTTGTCGTTGAGATTCTGTCTGTGAGTTCCATGAAAGAGAGTAGGACCCAGGACACTACCATGTGGAACACCTGTTAAGATGTTACGATTTTCAGAATAATATATTCCCGATTTGAACCTTACCTTGACAGATTGTGATCTCAATACATTTTAGAATTTGGCCCCGAACTCTAATATCATAAAGTTCATCGAGGAGAAGTTGATGGTTGATGGTATCAACTGCACGTAACAAATCAAATAGAATACTGATCAATTTTTCACCGTTTTCAAATTTGGATAAAATTTGGTTCATGTGTACGGGTAATTCCTATGAAGAAACGAAATATACAAATACAGTAGTACCTTTAAACTAACTCAACCTCAGTGTATGAATAAATGCAGACACATATCAATGTGAATTGCTAAGGATAATTTGTTGAAGGTGGAAATGGAACCAGAAACGAGCACTTCTCCCAGTCACCAGAACTTCAATACTTATTTCGACGCGCGCTTACCAACCAATTACTAACCTCTGAACTTCTAGAATTTAGAATTAGTTTGCTGACTCTGAAACTTGTAGAGTTAGCTATTATTTTTCTTCGTCTCTTAATGACGACAACTTCGGTGGTGAAACGCGCGTCAAGAAAAGTTTAATGAAGTATTTCTGTAATGAGTCATAAAAAGTATGGTATTCTATTTGCCAAGAATGATTTACGACAAATTTCACGAGTAATGGCCACTTTCTCGCTCATTGAATAAAATACTATTATGCATTATTGACAAATCTTTTTACGATAGATCATCCTGAATTTAATTGCTCTCTTCTTCACCTTTGAAGTTTCCCTTAACTTTCGTATGAAGATGGAGAAATAAAAGCTAAAACTTGTGTTTCTTTTCGGTATGTTCCTTGTTCTAGAACTGCACCCAAACTATGTATTTGTCCTGTTCACAGAGAACCGAGTTAATGCTCCTACTCCCAAAAGTATATACAAATGACTCCTATCCCACTTCTGACACCAATAGTAATAACACCAGTTTTCTATGCGAAAACACCCGCGAAAAACACAAAACGAAGTGTAATCCCATCAAGAAATATGAAAGTAACAATATTCACGTGAAATCTGATCCAGAAAGAACATCTCCGCCGTTAAAACCCTACCTGAGAGCACAAAAACAACTATCAGAAACTTTCATCTGCCGCACACTCAGTGGAAAGTGTAATTTTATGTTAAGCGATCTTGGGGGAAATTATACACGATTCGCGCCTCCACAGCACACGTAAGTATAAATAAAATTACAAGTATGCTGGGTTGTAAATTAGTCCGCTAAAAGTTAATTTGATTATATTGTAATTTGCTGAATGCAATCTGGGCCACTCGCGGATACTCGACCCTTTTTAACGATGAGTTACATCCCTCCACTGCCGTTGTTTCGATGAAAAACAGTTTTTTTAATTGTCGCCAACATAATTCGGTTGTAACCGGGGGGAATTTGGATGCACGCGATTACAATTTGCAGAGATTTATAATATTTGTGCTCGCATTCAGGATGATGTATCAAGGGCGACTACACTTTTTTCAAATTAACAATTGATAGTAAACAATATACCCCAGTTAACACATCCATATCCATTCAATATACATGAAAAAACCCAATTGTTCCCAATGGATATGGACATTAAATAAACGTCCAATGGATACCCATGAAAGGTCTGTCATTTGGGAGCACTACCATATATCCCTGAGGTTACAGACAGAACTAAAAAACTCTTGAAGAGACACCACATCAAAAGCGTTTTGAAACCCACCAAGAAGATACCTATAACAAAGCCTAAGGTCGACTAAAGACGAAATGGACCCGCTACTAGCAGCAGGGGTATATCGAATATCGTGCACTTGTTGGAAGGTATACATCGGAACCACCGAAAGATCTATGGGAACAAGGCTGAAGGACCATGAAAGAAACTACAGACTTGGCCAAACGAATAAGTCGGTTGTGGTGGAGCATGCTCCTAGTGAAGGAAACCACAAGATTCTGTTTGAAAACACGACTTGCCCCAACCAGAGGGATAAATAACATAGCCGACTGATACAAAAAAGCGATTTATTTCCAACAGGAGTACCCAGTAACAAGAAATGCTATTATTACAGAGTATATATGAATTGAATATCGAAACTAATGGAATATAGAAATGTATAAAAGTAGATGCTAAAACAAAGTAGGTATATATAAAATATAAAACAAAAAGTTGCAAATCATGCAATGTAGCAGTACTGACACAAATGTTATTTATGGTATTATTAAAAGCGATTGTGGATACATGATACCAAGGCGTTCAGAGAGTCGAAATGTATATCGCAATGTTCACAGATTTTATTGAAACTACTGCACATAAAATTCAATTATGATCGTAGCATAACATTTGTGCGTGATGCTTCGCAATAGAATTTCAGATTGTGTCGACCTTCACTTCTTGGTACTAAAAAATTGATCTCAGGTAAAAGAACCGTACTGTCAATATTGTTGTTGAGTAATTTATGCAGGAATTTTACACCAAGGATAAGTCTCCTATTTTCCAAAGATGTCATATCAAATCGTGTCAACAAAATGTTATGATCAATGCCTCTCGTGGGGTATTGTCCATAAATTTTCAGGCATAATTATTTTAGGAACTTCCTCTGAACGCTCTCAATTGATGTTTTTTGGTAGTCGTAAACTGGATTCCATAACACAGAGCCATACTCTAACTTAGATCTAGCATACGCAAAATATAGCAATTTTAAGGTGGCAATAATACATTTGAAGTTTTTGCCATTTCTGTAAACGAATCCAAGCATCCCACTTGCATCAGCAGTAATATTCCTTATATTTGTTGTAAATGTTAATTTACTGTCGTATGTTATACGAAGATCTTTCATCTCGTGTACAGATGATTATAGTATTGTTGATTGAATAATCGTATATTAAAGTTCCATTTTCAATGTAAATGATATTATTTTACATTTGGATACGTTCAGTTGTAGACGATTATCATTACACCAAAGTTTGTCCAAGATTAGAACCTTGTGATACCCCAGATGTAACTAGGTACTGAGCCGACTAGAAAGATTCATATTCGACGAATTGTTTTCTGTTAACTAGATATGATTCAATTAGAGTAAGCAGTTGGTTAGAGAGTCACAATTTTATCAATTTGCTTGTCCTGATACATACAGAGATATTGATTTGAACATGCAAGATCTGTCATACAACATCTTTGTTGTACGAAACCATGCTGAGTAGGAGAAATAATTTTTTGAATATGGGAGTACATAACATTTTGCACACATAATATCTCGAAGAGTTTAGAAAAGTTACATAAAATTAAAATTGCCTGTAGTTTGTGATATCGCTGATAAGCCACTGTCTGTCACAGAACTCTCTTTGTTCATCTACTGCTTCCTGTTTTCCTTTGGAAGATTCTCACATTTTTTCGTATATAAATGAAGAAGTGGAAAGTCAAAACCTTCCTTACCCAATGATTGCTCATAGTAAAGCTTGTATTGCTTGTATTGAACCCACATCAACATAGCTCAAATGTATGGATTCGAATACATATTGAACACTACAGAAAATCGACCAAATGAACAATTCTTTATAGGCAAACATTTCCGAATTAGAAAGCGCAAGGGTAGTTGTCACCATACCTACTTCACAAAAATATTCAGCGAACAACTCTTTCACGAAAAATCAATCGTGCGACCCACACGCTGGACGATACCTAAAAAGTTTTTCAATTTTTTGCGTAGAGTATTGAGTTTTCATAAACTTTTTGTGAAGGTATTTCCTGATTTCAATATCCCGCTAATAGAGAACGCAGGAGTGTATTTTGAATGCTGGTTGTACGGTTTTTGTCGAAGAATATTATGTTTTCGGAAAATAGGAATGACTTTTCCATTTCTAATATTATTGTGGAATTGAATAAACATTTTCTCAGGAGGTGATTGATATATGTTTGATGAACATGAACATGAAGATATGGGTACCGGCACTTTAAAATACAAAAGATTTTTTCAATAATTGATGGAGAGTCTGACCAATAAGGTATAAGAGCTGTCGGGCATCTGACACATACTTTTATTATACATACAAACGCACCAAAATAATTTTCAGTTTGGGCTTCGCAGCAAGTTAGCTGACGGAAAGTCAAGTATAAAAACTTGCAGACCACGGCTACGTTACATTATAATTTCGTGAGAAAATCTTTGCAAAACTCACTTTAGTTCATCTTAATGAATGTTTGAAATGTCCACCATTGACTTCTTAGGCAATAATGAATTTTTTTCACGAACTCATTCGTCACATTATGGAACCATCCACTTCTTCAACTCTCAACAACTGATTATCTCTCTCAAAATTTTCCAACTCCGCGAAGGCTGAAGCGAGAAGAAAATAATTTTCTGCAACTCTTTCATCTTCGATGAGGAGAAATCTCATACTCCTAGAGAAAGAATAATCAACTATATTTCTCCTCTCTTCAGGGACGATAAAGAGAATTGAAATACCAACAATTCAACCGTGAACTCCCTCAACACTCACCTTAATAAAGTTTGAAATTAAATATTTCTCCCAGTCGCTGCCGTTTGACTTTTGACAATAAAATAAAACTCAAGAACTTTTGAAATATGGCGCCATGAATTCACGACTACAAAACAATTCTTCTGATCGCGTCCTCCAGAGAAAAGGGATACTTCTGTATTCTGGAATGGATGGCTTTTCTTTCGCCCACCTTTCCAACATATACACAATTCAAAATGATGTGAATTTAAATGCACCCCACCCGGGGGTATTGTAAATAAATTGTATACGCGTGGATTCCAACTGGAACTTTTGATGGCCTTGGTAAGTTTTAGCAAGCCGCAGATGCTAGGAACGGAAAGATGCTGTAAGATTTCTTGAAGGAATTTGTGATTGACTGATGATTTTTTCGTTTCCTATTCACCATAGCGATCGTTATCAGTATGATGATTGAGAATTAATCTGCAATTTTCAGAGAAATTAGGAAAATTGTTATTCACACGTTAATGTCACGTCATGTTCCCATCGCGGTGTGTTCCCTTTGTAATAACGTACAACAAATATTCCTCTTAAAATCCCACTAAGGTATTACCAGTGTAATAAATGTTCCTCTATGGTTTATTTATTCTTTTCAAATTGATTTTGGCAGCTGCGCATTTCTCCACATCAAATTTTGGATGTTAGACAATTCGAAAGAGGCTTGAATTTGACCTCCTGCAGGAAAAGGAGGTCTTTTTGAAACCTGATTCTTTGGTATACATACTCATAGTTCTCTCTCATTATATGATTCCAGAACGATGCCGAATATGCTCTAACTCGATTTTAGTCTCAGTTATTCGACTTTTCACTTACTCTACTCGATATTTTGTATAACCTTTAATTTGCTTTCTATTCAATTGTGATCTGAACTCTAGCTAAACAATCCAAACTAGGAACCCAACAATATATAACGTCTTTGCAAATAGGAAGTGAACTCAGACAAAATATCAGATAATATCAACCGTTTAGCATATAAGAAACAAGCATTTACATAACGCCTCTTTGGCGGTTCATGGTCAACCATAGGTTTCGTTGACCCGGTGAGCCTTCGACACCAACACCTTTATTTTCTACTTCCCTACACCCAATACCGGCTTGAAATTTCGCTAATGATTTTCCTTAAATTTTGCACCCCGCGCTTACAAACAAAATATCTTTCCTATTTAGACTACTATCCTCAGCCTCGAAGGCTGAGGAATGACATTCATGAGCACGCCTCCACGTGCTCTTCGTGACTATCGCAAAATTCTTCCCAACTCACTGTCCTCCCTCTTTTCAAAAAGTCAGAAAAAAATCACGGGTGCTTCGTCCCCCTCGCTTCTCAAACTGTTCTCTTCAACAGTCGTCCACGTGCGACAGAGGTCACTATAAAACCTATTTCGCCAAATTGACAAAACTCATGATTTCTAGGCTGGAATATTGATGGGCCTATATCTTCATCCTGCGCGGTTTTCAGCTTCGCAACAAATATATCGGACTTTGCACCGCCGATGAATTTTGTTTATATAACACTCTCTCGGTCTTGCCATGATGTTACATTGTATGAGAGACAGATCCGGCGTTTGAAAAATTCTGAATTGAAGAAATCTGTATCTTCCCGAAGTTGGAATGTATATTACAAACATAGCTTTCGCTAGGTATTACATCGCCCTTGGCCGTCCTGTCGCATTGTACACCTTGCCTAAGAAGTATGTTGTTGGGGTCTGGAGTTGACGCAGTTCTCAAACTCACATAAGCCATTGCAGCATTTTTTCAACTTTGAACCATTGCTCAGAAGTTCATTCGGACTGAAATTATCAATATCTGTGTGTAATTTCATTTTAATGTATATCGAATGGTAACTTTGGTTGTTATGGTTGATCGCAGAAAGCTCGAAGTAAGTACAACAGTTCTGTCTCTTGAAACGAGTGTACATCCCGTATAATAGTTCGTGTGCTTGCGGATTTGTCATCCACCAGAACTACGAATGATTTCAGCCAGTAGTGAGAGTTAAACTAGTGTACAAGGACAATGGACGGAACGTGTATACGTATCTCTAGGGATTCTCTCAGTAAATTTATCCGTCATGGGATGATGGATTTCGGGAAGTTAGCCAGTAAATCATGGAGACATGCAACGTTTGTTACCCTCGCTAAGACAGAAGTCTCCATATAATATGCAGGAGATTCAATTATACTGCCGAAACTGGAAGATGTGGAAAGACATGACAGTGGTGTTGCGGTATTGCCAAAAATATTAACTTTTTCATGGAAAGGAAATAGAGGATCATTGAACAAAAGTCATTTTGTTCATCTGAATGTGAGGTCTGTGTTCACTGGACTTGACTATCTCAAGACTTTTCTAGAAAATATGAAATCCATATCTGCGGTCTAAGTGAAACATGGCTTAACTCGGATATCGATTCTGAGTCTGTGGCTATTCATTCTTATCATATTGTCAGATCCGATAGAGATTTTGTTCCCATTCTTTCTGCAATTTCCCAAACCATTTACATATCAGAAATAATATTGAAATGTGAAATGAACAATCCAATTTAGATCGTATAATATTTCCAATGTTCTATATGCAGATGTTGAATTCATTTGATGAATTTCTAAATTCTGTGGTATTCACATGTGTCATAGATATCAGATTAACAAAATATTTGGGAAGTAATCCAATGGTCTACCTTTCTCAATAGGTATTGAAAGAATTCCATTTCTGCTTTTCTTAGCACAGTGACTTTAACGTCTTTTCCTTCAGTCAGCTACTGACTGTTCACATATTTTTCATTTTTCTCTTACTTCTCTAGTTCCTCTGCGTACTAATACAGAAAGAACGCTGTAACCAGTATTCTATTCGTTTTCATCTTGTTCCATAGGTTACTAATGTACCTGTAGGAGAAAGATACCTGAAGAAAACAGTGCTTGTACCATTTTCTGAAAGAGAACGTAGGCATCTGCCACACGTACCTACAAAGTCGTAGGTCTGCATGAGAGAAAAGGGGCAACCCCAAGCATGTCATAATACACCTCTCCGGAAAATTAATCATTATTCCGACTCCCACTCCAGAGTATGCTTGTGGAATTGTTTCGTGGCTTTGCCTGCAGGTAGTGCAGTGAACATCCCACTGAATCAACTGCAGAAAGATTTCATGACTAGCTGGAATTATATTTGTTTAGTCGTGATACTCAGACGGTTCACACCGTTTTGAAGAGACCATGGCCGGTACTGATGATGGGGCAAACACCCTGAAACTAGTATATCGGTTGGTCGGATCGACCAAATGAAATCAATTTCTGCTTTTCATAGTGTTAAATAACTTGCGACGAATCTTCCAAATCGAAGACGTTGCACAGGTGTCTGATGGTTGTAATTCAACTCTCTGCGCGGCATTAGTCGTAGGTCTGCATGAGAGGAAAGGGGTAACCTCAATCATGTCATATATATCTAGAAACATGTGGATTCGTTTCCGATGGCATTCCGAAATAGCTTTCCAAATTTCTGCTACCGCAGTTGTCGGTTGATTGATCAATCCACCAACACCGACATAAAAACTTGGCAAGTTGACTTGGATGTCACACCAATAGGTGGTTTCACTTATGTCTCACTTGCGTTTACGCAGTTGTTTTTATCAAGTACTGTTCTTGTTTTTTCACATTTTGTTCCTTAGTTAGGAAAGCTCCGTTAGTTAGAGAAGCTATGGATTATGCTATAGACGACTCCTCCCGATATAGAAGGCCATGACACTCTGTCGAATGAGGCCCCATGTAGGGGTACAGCGTGAGGAGTGCCTAGACGATGACAGTACAACCAGCTTTCGAAAGCGCTCGCAGATAATTAATAGAAGATATAAAGCTCCAAATCCTTATTGTGAAATTTAATATGACAGGAGAAAGGATTTTTGAATTTGTTTGAAATAGTGCATTTGCATTGAATTGATACTTTCTGCACTTTTGCATAAATGTTTCATAATGAATGGATGATGAAAATGGGTGTATTATGTATTGGGGTTATTCATTTTATGGTTCAACTCATCAATGGAAATTATTGGATTGCTTTATTGCGTAAATGAATGTGAAATTTGGAGGTTTGGTAAAAAAATTGATATATATATCAGTTGCTTTTTTTTGAAATGAACCGATGGTCCCGTTGTTTCTCAAATAACTTCCTTTTTTCTGTTGATAGATGCACTTTTACACTTCTGGAAAAAGCTCTCCCCATTTGACCAATGTAAATATTGTCCGTTTATATGCTCCTGATCTAATCGATACTGAACTTTTGTTTTTATTGTGTTCGAATGTATAAGTCACAACTTTGTATAAAATATACCTGTATTGTGCTTTCACATCTATTCAGCATGATTATAAATCATGTACATCTAAATTACATGAAATGGATATGCTCAATGAATACAATTAGTAAAATCGGAGGGCTATACAATTCTAGTGGTTTCAGTTAGTTGTTGGTAGGAAAGCTAGGAAAAGCTTTATTTCAAATTTGAAATGTATTGAGAGGCGAATGAACAGTATTCATTTCAGAAACGGATTGGGTTTTTTGTACATAACTTTTCAAGGCAGTTTTGGATTTTCTTATACCATTAATGGTTTTCAGGTTTTCAGGAAGGAGGTTGAGATATTTTGGGCCATAATGAAAAAGACTGTTTTGGAAATGAATTTTCCTTAAAAGTGGAATTCGTAATGTTACTGTATCACATTACATTTCCAAGTTTTTTGAATTAACCGATGTGTAAATAGACTCAGTATGAATTTTACTAGTTCGGACTTTCATTGATGAGATGAGGGACTGCCAATGGGATCGGCACTTTCACCAGTCATAGCCAACATATATATGGAGTGGTTTGAAACTCTGGCCATTGAAGAAGCCCATAAGAAACCTCGAGTCTGGTTGAGATATGTTGACAACACCTTCATAATATGGAACCATGGGAATACTGAACTAGACACCTTCCTGAAACACATCAACAGCGTGAGACCTTCTATCACTTTCACAATGGAGAAGGAAATCCACAACCAATTGGCATTCTTAGACGTTTTGGTGAAGAGGGCCGACACTAAATGGGAAACATCTGTGTTAGATATCGGATCATGTATAAAAACAAAGGTTTTTATTGTACATTTTTTTACATGAGCTACCGACTCGTGGGAAACGGAGTTCAGTTGTGATTTGGTTTTGGAATTGGGAATATATGTATAGTTGTGAGCCGGAAGCGTTTTATTTCATTCTAATATATAACAATCTGTATACCGAAAACCCACTCATACGGGACAGTATCTGAACCACGAATCCAACCACCATCATTTTGACTGTGCTATTTACTATTATTTTAACCTCTTAAACAATTACAAATGCACCAACTCAGTACAAAATATTTTCAGTTTTCCTTTTACTTTAGGGAGAGTGGTGTATAACCTTAAATTTGCTTTCTTTTCAATTGTAATCTGAACTCTAGCTAAACAATCCAAACTAGGAACCCAACAATATATAACGTCTTTGCAAATAGGAAGTGAACTCAAACAAAATATCAGACAATATCAACCGGTTATTATATAAAAAACAAGCATTTACATGACGCCTCTTTGGCGAAATAACTTCCCTATTTAGGCTACTATCCTCAGCCTAGAAGGCTGAGGAATGACATTCCTGAGCACGCCCCCACGTGCTCTTTGTAACTCTTGCAAGATTCTCCCCAACTCACTGTCCTCCCTCTTTTCAAAAAGCCAGAAAAAATCACGGGTGCTTCGTTCCCCTCGCTTCTCAAACTGTTCTTCTCAACAGTCGTCCACGTGCGACAGAGGTCACTAGAAAACCTATTTCGCCAAATTGACAAAACTCACGATTTCTAGGCTGGAATATTGATGGGCCTATATCTTCATCCTGCGCGGTTTTCAGCTTCGCAACAAATATATCGGACTTTGCACCGCCGATGAATTTTGTTTATATAACACTCTCTCGGTCTTGCCATGATGTTACATTGTATGAGAGACAGAACCGGAGTTGAAAAAATCATATAT
>NW_019292596.1:0-27033 GCF_000500325.1 Leptinotarsa decemlineata | reverse complement strand
AAATGCCATCGGAAAACGAATCCACATGTTTCTAGAAATGATATATAATCTAGAAAGGTTAATGCAGTCAAGCTGCTGGAAAATGATTCCATGAAAATCAAAAAATAAATAGATAAGTACTTTTTAATCATTCCCATATTGATTTCAAACTAAGAGCCACCGTTAGACAGCTATTTCGCTACTGTTTAGGGCAGAAACGTATTCAGCTGTTCATGATAATGTAGTGTCTAATTCAAAATTATTCAATGATACGGTCATTTCATTTCAAATGAATTTTATATAAAATTCCTTGTTTGATTTCTGTACCTTTCTTCAATAGTGTAAATTAGAGTGAAACAAATATTGTTATCATTGACTGATCATACATTTTCTATCCTGTTCCATAGATCACTGATGTGGAAAAAATAGCTGTAGAAACATGCAGAAGACATGTTTTTATTATTATTATTATTATTTTGACAAAACTAGAAAATTCGAAAATGTTCCTGAAGTATACATATTCCTTCGCTAAATAAGACAGGATGATATTCAACCAACCATGATAATATAGTGTCCCTATTCAATTTATAAATGATACGGTCCTTTCATTTCAAATTGGTTTCATATTAGATTCCTTGATTAATTTGTGTACCTTCAATCAACAGTGTGAATGACACCAAAAAAAAATTGTAATTATTGACTGATTATTACACACCAATTATCTGGCAATCATTTTTCACTTCAATCCAAACGAACGAATTGATAAATTTGAATTATTTTTTCCAAATGTACAAACTCACTCGATGTTCGGTTAATTCTATTTATGTTTCGACGTCCAAATTGATTGGTAGTTTCAACAATAATTCAGGTCATTGTTTTCATTTATTATAGTTCAATTTATCAACTAAGTAATTTATATTTTCCATCTATTGTTCCAGTCATTTCATTGTTACAATCACATGAGTTAGGACAGGAGAAAGGATTTTTGAATTTGTTTGAAATAGTGCATTTGCATTGAATTGATACTTTCTGCACTTTTGCATAAATGTTTCATAATGAATGGTTGATGTATTGGGGTTATCCATTTTATGATTCAACTCATCAATGGAAATTATTGCATTGCTTTATTGCAGAGGCGTAAATGAATGTGAAATTTGGGGGTTTGTCAAAAGAATTAATATTTATACGTTGCTTTTTTGAAATGAACCAATGGTCCCGTAGTTTCTCAAATAACTTCCTTTTTTCTGTTGATAGATTCACTTTTACACTTCTGGAAAAAGCTCTCCCCGTTTGACCAATGTAAATATTGTCCGTTTATATGCTCCTGATCTAATAGACACTGAACTTTTGTTTTTATTGTGTTCGAATGTATGGGTTACAACTATGTATAAAATATACCTGTATTGTGCTTTCCCATCTATTCAGCATGATTATAAATCATGTACATCTCAAATACATGAAATGGATATGCTTAAAGAATACAATTAGTAAAATCGGAGGGCTATAAAATTCTAGTGGTTTCAGTGAGTTGTTGGTAGGAAAGCTAGGAAAAGCTTTATTTCAATTTTGAAATGTATTGAGAATGAATGCGAATGAACAGTATTCATTTCAGAAACGGATTGGGTTTTTTGTATATAACTTTTCAGGGCAGTTTTGGATTTTCAGGTTTGAGGTATTTTGGGCCATAATAAAAAGGACTGTTTTGGAAATGAGTTTTCCTAAAAAGTGGAATCCGTAATGTTACTATATCGCATTACATTTCCAAGTTTTTTGAATTTACCGATGTGTAAATAGACTCAGGATGAATTTTACTAGTTCGGACTTCCATTGATGAGATGAGATGAGGGACTGCCAATGGGATCGCCAATTTCACCAGTCATAGCTAACATATATATGGAGTGGTTTGAAACTCTGGCCATTGAAGAAGCCCACAAGAAACCTCGAGTCTGGTTGAGATATGTTGAGGACACCATGATAATATGGAACCATGGGAATACTGAACTAGACGCCTTCCTAAAACACATCAACAGCGTAAACCTTCCATCACTTTCATAATAGAGAAGGAAATCCACAACGAATTGCCATTCTTAGACGTTTTGGTGAAGAGGACCGACACTAAGTGGGAAACATCTGTATACCGAAAACCCACTCATACGGGACAGTATCTGAACCACGAATCCAACCACCATCAACCGACCAAAAGAGGAATAATCAAGACTCTATTACACCGTGCTTTTGGGCTCTGTAATACGAAGCAGTCTCGAGAAGGAACTAGACATAATCAAGAATGATCTTCAACGGAATGGCTACTCCAAAGCGATGGTAGAAAAGACTTTGGCTAAAAGACAGCAGGAGCCTCGCACGGAGGAGAAGCCGTCACAACCAGTGCTTACACTTCCCTACATCCGAGGATTATCGGAGAGGATAAGAAGAATTGGTTCTAAGTAAAACATCAGTACTTATTTTACTTAGTACTTATTTTATTTCAATTAGTTACCTAGTTAACCGGTTCTACAAGTACCTACAACTAATATGGTTTGATTATTTTCCGATCTAACATGTATGTGGGTTCGTGCGAATTAGTTGATGTTGCGGCAGAATGGACAGATGTGACTGCCAAGTTGTTGAATCTGTCAAAGCCATCACTTCAAATAGAGATAATTGCAAATGTCTAAAACGGTGTCCACTGGAGAATTTTAGGCCAAACATGGAAAATGCAAGAAGCTAGCTATAAATTTGGCCACTATGTTTGGCTCAACATATGTATGTGGCGTAGCAGGAGTAGCAGGATCAACTGATCAGTTTCGACATGGAAAGCCTCTACTCCAACGTTCCTGTCGGAGAAGCACTTCAAATTATGCAGAAGAAGCTATCCGATGATGGGGACCTGAGAGATAAAACAAACTTACCGATACAAGTAATCATGGAATTACTAGAATGCTGTGTACGAAACTGCTACTTTCAACTGAAGGACAAATTCTTTCTTATTAATTTTTTAAAGTTTTTCGGGGTTTTCAAATGTTATATTAGACAATGGAAGTCCGAACTGATAAAATACATACGTACGTGAAATATCTTTCTCAAAATTGAATTGTTTGAAAAACATATATCGCTCGAGATTAACGGACGCACACCTAGAAAACACACTCGAATTTGATATTCCTATCGAGAACCAAACTATAAAAAACTGGCTCAAACCGTCAATGTAGTGTATCACATTGATTTCAGGTATTGTGTTTTACAAGTCAGAATTTGATTTCAAACCAAAATAATACATAGGTAACACCTTATTATTATTCGTTGTTTTTTCTGGACCTCGTTAAAATTTTCCCACAGTATCCGGACCCCACCCAAAACTACTTGTCGACCCCGATCCTAGAGAATCCAATTCTCTCTGCTCGGGCCTTGGGTCCATCATTTCACACCCCAGATAAAAAAAAACAATCAAAACAGTTGACTCAAAAGGTAAAACAGACGCCAAAGAAGGCGAAGACCATTTGATCTGCAGACAAGGTCATGGCACTGGTTTTTTGGGATGCCCGTGAGATAATTCTCAATAACTATCTAAAAAAAGAGGTGAAAGCCTATCAGTGGCGAGTGTTTTGAGAATTTATTGTTCAAGTGACGAAATTAAGCAAAAACGGTCGCAGTTGGCTAAGAATTTCTACCTGATGCACCCTACTCGCCAGAATTAGCGCCCTCGGATTATATTTTGTTCTCAAACTTGAAAAATTGGCTTGTGAAACTGTTTAGTGAAAATCTCACAAGAAAGTGTTTTTTGAATACGTCTGTAATTAATTTTCACCAAGTATCGGCCAAGACCATCACATTCGAACTTTCTTTCAACAGTTTCTCTTGTATTCTCATCTGGGATTATCGCAACAGAAATCGCTATTTTGCTCTCAAGTCCCCACGATCAGTCAAATCTTCATTACGTATTCAGATAAATCTGACGTCCAACTCAACATTCCTCATACACAAACCCTCAACGGATATGGGTCATAAGTTTCGGCACAAAACCTCGGTTTTGTTTTCCTTACCGATCAATCGCAGTCGCTGGAAATGTGTTTTTCGTCGAGAATCGCCGCTGTAAGCAGATCCTGTACGTGCGATTCAATAACTGATGGAACATTTATTGCGGTACATCAAATCGGAATATATCTCGATGTAGGCACACGTCGCAGAGATACTCCAAAGATATTATATACTTTGAAGGGAAATTTATAGACTCTGGATAACGATTTGGTAATATATGTTCATTTCCAGTTTAGAGAAACTATTTCTAGGATCTTATCGATACAGGTTTCAGCAGGATTTACAAAAGTCGTGGAAGTATCATATTGGGTCACATGAAAACATATATCTATTAGTAGAAAATCAAGGTTCAGCAATGATTGCCAGCAAGCTGTCGCCTTGAAAACCTTTGTTATTAGCATGATAAAACCACGAGACCGTATATATTGAGACTGAATACAAACTATTCTGAATCGAAAATGATTCTAGTTCTTTCGATACAAGCAAGTAGATAGTCCAAAAACCTTGGTCCAGTATATAGGGAAGTTTTCTCATATGAACAATTCTTATAACGCTTCAATGAGTCGTTTCGATGCTATTACCTAAAAGGTATTAACTTTTAACGTTTGATTCCTAACACAGATTGGACGATAGCAATTGAAAATCAATCGTTCAGACTGGGGCTTGAACCACCCACCAACACGGCAGTCAATTCGAGTGAGAATCTAAAACAATAACGTCTGCTGAAAGACTGTGGCATGATGAATACCATGTGAGGCAGGTCATGCTTCCTTCATAACAATATCTCAAGCAAAGAAGATACTTGCTACTGGTAAAAGCATTAATGTTTTGAGGCAGATATGCAAGGATGGGGGTCAACTTCCTGGTAGAGAAGCACTGCAGAAACTATTCAGAACAACTACAGGTTTGTTGTCTTCCCTTTAGTCTTCATCTTCAGGAAAGAACTGTAGAATAGAATAGAAGAGAATGGAACTTTATTCGTCACTGAAGTTATTACAAAAAGGAGTACTGAGTAATGAATTCCGATGAAAATATTCGACCTATTAATGTTGATACATAAAATGTTTTTCTTTTCAATTGTGTGGTTGTTAATTTCAGCTGAAGCTCTGTTTGCTCCTGAGCAGGGTAGAGAATTTCATGCAACTTTGGAAAGTGTTTATCAGGAAACGCCTTTACGAGTATTGGATCTTCTGAACATTTACATTTACAGTCTTTGAGAAGATATCTCTTTTGGCCGAGGTGATTTCATCAGGCATCTACTAGAACTTTTAGTGTGAGTATCCGAACTGATCATTGAAGTACAACCTTCATTTTTGTCAACTCTTTGAAGGAAAGATGCCTTGGATAAAAATTATCTTTTCTCATTGTTCTTCTCAGGGACTTTTTGCCTTCCAAATTATGATATTTTGAAGACCTAATTCTAATTCTGTCGTCCGAACCTATACGACCATTTATCAACAGGAGATTACACTATTGATTTTTGTGTTGAGAGATTGTCAGAAACCAACTTCACAGATGAATCAGTAAAATATTCGCGGAAAGCTAAACGGCTTGGAAACTCTTGGCTATCAAATGAGACGGTCCTCAAAGAGGACATTCAACAAATCGTTTAATAAATTTGCTGACTTCTTTGCAAAGAGGGTGCTGCAAGTGGTCGTCAGACCATTTTATACTTTGCCAAACAAACCATGAATACTGCAGAAAGTTTCAGACACCTGCCATAATCTACCTGGATTGATCCATTCCAAGGTATTTGAAAATCTTTTGATATATGTTACCAAACAATTGGTAAACTACAGCAGACAATGCATTTCATCAGTTCGGACTTCCATTGTCTAATATGATATAAATTGATTTGAAATCCCTGAAAGAATCTGTAAAAAAAAATTTTAAAAATTTGAAAATGGATTAGCTGAGAAATAACAATTTCAATGAGCAAAAAAAAGTGAAATTACAATGGAATAAAATACAAGCAACAACCAAAAAATATAAAAAAAGAACTATCAATTCGAGATGAGATTAAATAATTATTAACAAGAAATGAAAAATTTGGTTTGGAATCTTTTAATTTTAAATTTGTAAAAATGTATATCATTGAATCAATATTTTATCTGTTGCAGACATCCACCATTCATTTTTACTGCGATTAGTCACGATAGCGAAACCATTGAACTTGTCGAATTTTCCTAATTCGCCCAGAGCATCGCATCGGTAAATCGAACCGGAATACATCCCGATTTAGTCACGTATTACTGGCAAAATCTCGCGAAGACGACTCGAACTACATTATGATTAATGTCTGAGATGTTTCAGAAATAACGTCTCATTAAAGTCTCGCCCCTCGGCACAGAATGGCGATTTATAGCACAAAACTCACTTTGCCGCCTGTTCATAAATCAAGACGCACCCTTATCCGGGACGTCTTACTTGTCACAACAAGTACACGTAAATAATAAGATTTTTAGAATTTTTCTCTCCATATTTTATTCAGATTCGAGATAATTCATGGATATTTATGTAAACAATTTCATGGCTGACATAAAAATGAGTGTGAAAACCAGAGGAAAGCGTCTAATCTGGAAAGTCTTATTTCCTGGGAGGGTTAGAGGGCAGAGTTGGGAAATGCGACAAAGTTTGTATAACAAAGTGTCTTTTTTGTATGTTCAGAGAGATTTTCTTCCGAATGCAAGTTAGCTGATAAATGATTCTGAGAGAAGAAGGTTTATGATTTCTGTAGTGAATATTAAAACTACTATAGAGGAAAATATTATATATACAGTGTTTGTTTGAAGGTGATTGATGATGTTTCATGATGAATTTCATAATTTCGGACTTCCATTGTCTGATATTATATGAAATGATATGAAATCCCTGAAAGATATAATGAAAATAAAGAATCAAAAATAAATAGCTTACACAAACCCTCAACGGATATGGGTCATAAGTTTCGGCACAAAACCTCGGTTTTGTTTTCCTTACCGATCAATCGCAGTCGCTGGAAATGTGTTTTTCGTCGAGAATCGCCGCTGTAAGCAGATCCTGTACGTGCGATTCAATAACTGATGGAACATTTATTGCGGTACATCAAATCGGAATATATCTCGATGTAGGCACACGTCGCAGAGATACTCCAAAGATATTATATACTTTGAAGGGAAATTTATAGACTCTGGATAACGATTTGGTAATATATGTTCATTTCCAGTTTAGAGAAACTATTTCTAGGATCTTATCGATACAGGTTTCAGCAGGATTTACAAAAGTCGTGGAAGTATCATATTGGGTCACATGAAAACATATATCTATTAGTAGAAAATCAAGGTTCAGCAATGATTGCCAGCAAGCTGTCGCCTTGAAAACCTTTGTTATTAGCATGATAAAACCACGAGACCGTATATATTGAGACTGAATACAAACTATTCTGAATCGAAAATGATTCTAGTTCTTTCGATACAAGCAAGTAGATAGTCCAAAAACCTTGGTCCAGTATATAGGGAAGTTTTCTCATATGAACAATTCTTATAACGCTTCAATGAGTCGTTTCGATGCTATTACCTAAAAGGTATTAACTTTTAACGTTTGATTCCTAACACAGATTGGACGATAGCAATTGAAAATCAATCGTTCAGACTGGGGCTTGAACCACCCACCAACACGGCAGTCAATTCGAGTGAGAATCTAAAACAATAACGTCTGCTGAAAGACTGTGGCATGATGAATACCATGTGAGGCAGGTCATGCTTCCTTCATAACAATATCTCAAGCAAAGAAGATACTTGCTACTGGTAAAAGCATTAATGTTTTAGAAGTGAGGTTGTCAAGGAAACAGAATCTATATTGAGCTTGCTGATGAATTCAACGCAAACTGCTTTAGACATATTGTTAATGAGATGGTTTTTCCGGCACCATACTGTGAAGTTGTAAATTACACGGGTTAATTTTTCTTTCAGGAGGGAAACGTTCTCTCTTTCCGCTGTGACACTTGTATCGTTGGCATACATAAAGAAGGAAAAGAAGCGGTTCCAGTATTCCTCCCTGCGGCGCCCCGATTTCGGTCTGCCGTTTTTCTGAGCACGTCTTATTTATCTTCAATTTAATTACTCTTTCCGTCATGTATGAATTAATCCAACTGTTGATGAGTCCTCGTATGCCTATTTAACATAAATTTTCACACAAGAATTCAGGATTTATGGTTTTGAATGCTCGTGTGAGGTCAAATAAATACCACAAACATGTAGTATATCATTTCAATTTTCATGAATATTCCTCTCCTTTTTTGTGGACTGGAACAACCTTCGATATTTTTTGTGCCGTTGGGAATTTCCCTTCACATATAGATGCATTTATAATGTTGGCTAAATATTCAGATATTATAGATTGTCGAAAGGATCGATAAATATTTTGTTTTTGATTTCTTTTATTTTAATTCCACTCATGGTTACCGTTGTGGCATATAAACATTTCATTTCAATATTCCATCATTCATTTTGATATGATCAGGAATCGAGATACTTTACCACACTCAATTGTATGGATCAATGAACTAGTTGAAAACAGTCAGTGAACCTTTGAAATTTATAATTTAAAGTGAACTTTTACCGAAGTGGTCGAGCGTCAGTGAATTTAATTGAAAAACCATGTTACATGCGATAAGTAAAATGGAGTTGAATCACAATTTGATTGGCTTATTGAAACTAGCCTCTAAAATCTTTGAAATGTTTCGCAGAAGCCCATCACATTCGGTGTGATTATTTCAGTAGAGATTTCTGTAAATAATTTATTCGGTGTGAATATTTCAGTATAGATTTCCGTGAATAATTTCAAATGCGGTTGAAAATTCAATAAAATAGACATTTTTGATGTAATGTCCCCATACCACAATACCTAAATGATTTAGAGGGTATTTTATCAGAAAAATACTAGGAAATGGCTTTCCAAATGTTGTGTTGTGTTGGATAGAATCATACATTGAAAACCGTAGTTTGGTGGTTAAATGTAATGAAATTAAGTCAGCTGCTTATAATGTGAAACTAGATGTTCCACAAAGATCTGTTTTTGTGTCCATTGTTATTCTTTATTTGTATCAAACACATGCCTGAATTAATATCAGATTGTCACATAACTTCATATGAATAGAATAGAATAGAATAGAATAGTTTATTGGCTACGTGATACATTTGAACAAATATTTGTAGCAAGTCAAAACACAAAAATGTATGAATAGACGTCATATATACAAATAAAACCATCACAATGCTTGTATAACAGAACAGTGTACATAATAATGAAAACAATTAATCAACGAATGTTAAAAATGAGAACAATTGTTACTCACTCAAAGTCACATGAATTATCTATGTTGTATAACAAGTATTCATCTGTAGAATAAAAACAGTGATTCAAAAAAATGATTTCAGTTTTTGCTTGAAATAGTAGAAACTGAGTTGTTTTATATGACATGGTAACTTATAGAATTTCAAATTCAATGAATTATTTTGTGAGGTGCTCAGTCTGAATCTCTCAGTTCTTATCAGATTTCCTGATCTTGTAGGATATTCATATTGTTGCGATTGTAAAATGTATTTTGATTTATTTTTATGAATTTCAATCAATGTTTCATATACATAGGCTGTAGGAAGCGGCATAATTTTGAGATGAATAAAAAGTGGGCGACAATGATCTTTAAAATTGGCATTAGATATTAGACGAATAAGTCTTTTTTGCAATATATTTTTTTTTAGAATGACAAGAATCCCCCCACAACACTATGCCATATATATACCATGTGACTATGGAAGAGTCCGAAGTACGAAGATTTGACCGCTCTGATACCGGCAAAATCCTTCAGTCTACGAATTTGATAATTTCTTGGTCAGTTTGTCAACATGACATGACCAGTTCAATCTGTCGTCTATCTGAGCCCCCAGTAGCTCAACACTTTTACCCGACGTTGAATACGTATTTGTGGAAATTATAAGATTTTGATTTTTAGCCTCATTAAGAAGAAGTATATTTGAAACAAACCAGTTACTTGCAGAGTTCATGATGGCATTGGCAGAAACACTCAAATCATTAACACTACCGTGACAGTCCACCAAAGTGGTATCATCCGCAAAAAGAAAACATTTTTTAGCAAGTATGTGATAGTATAGGTCATTTATATATAGTATAAACAAGATTGGTATAAAACAGAACCCTAGGACATACCATGTTTGACAGGTTTCACATTCGATCCAATCCCATGTAGTGATACACACTGTGATCTATTGTGCAAATAGGATTCAAAGAATTTAAGGAACAGTCCGCGGATACCATAATAGGAAAGTTTCTCAAGCAGAATATTATGCGAAACGCAATCAAATGCCTTCGATAGATCGCACAAAGTTATGAATGAATGTCTGCCCCCTTCAAAACCTATCACTATACTAGATATGATATTCAAAAGAGCATCGATTGTGGACTTACCCTTTCTATACGCAAATTGTCCAGGGCAGAAAAGAGAATTAGCTTCTAAGTATGCTATTAATCTGCTTTTGACAATTACCTCGATAACTTTTCCAATTATAGGTATTATTGAAATAGGTCGAAAGTTGTCAATAATATGAGAGTCTCCTTTTTTTAAAAAGAGGTAGGACTACAGATTTTTTTAATATTGCAGGAAAAACCCCATGAGAAAAACATTCATTTATTAATGGGAATAATGGGTACGCAATTATATTGGCAATACTTTTGATGATTCTACTGTTAAGATCAAAATAGTCCGAACAATTGGAGTTTTCGACATTAACAGTAATTATGTTAACTTATTACTTATGTTAACGATACTACGGAAATGAAAATGGGTTGTCGATGAAAATAAAGAGAGAGAAAAGAAAAAAAGAGAGAAGAAAAAAAGAGTAGAGAGGGTGAGTGTAAGCTCACAGCACTCAGGCTACATGTGACCCATTGTACATCCTCCCGAGGAGTTGTCCTCCTAGGTCATCGTCCATCCTGTCTTTTCCAGGAAGGTGAGATCTCTCCTTTATATCGGCAGGTGTAGGCCAAGATTGCCGAACACATAGTCTCTTATTGACGATAACTCCGGGCACTCGCATAGAACATGTCTGACAGTCTCATATTCATGTTGTTACACCTTGCATAAAGGTGTGTCCACTAGCCCCATACCATGGAGGTGTTTCCTTAGTTGACAGTGGCCAGTCAGAAATTCTACTGTTAAGCGTAGATTTTTCCTGGTTATCGCCAGATATTTCCTCGATGCCAGCTTCTCATAGTCGCCCTGGGTGATCCTGGCAAGATTGCATCCTTTGATTCCATCCCAACTCCTTAGAGATTGAGCATAGCTGTAACTATTGGCTAGGTTCGCAATTGTCGAAGTCGTAGGCTGTAGTTGCCACTAGGTCCAGAAATTCTTAGTCCAGCCGCTTCCTTGGTTGAAGATTCGGCAATGCGATTACCTTCACTCCTGTCGTGCCCTTTAACCCACCTCAGGATAATGTTATTATCTACTGAGGCTTTGGCTAAATCTCGGCGGCACTCTAGTACTAGCCCTGACGTAACACGTTCTATATTCAAGGCTAATAGGGTTTGTCTGCTGTCAGTGCAGATTGTTATGTTTTTGCCAGAAATTTCTTTCCTGGTTATTTCTTTTGTGGCGATTGAGATACCAGCCAGTTCTGTTTGGACCACGCTGATAGTTTTCCCATTCCCCACCTAATCCTTAGGCTTAGTGATCTGGAGTACACTCCATATCCTGAACATGGTTATTGAGCCGTCTGTATATATGCGTATTGCATTTGTAGCATCTGACTCTGTGTTCTATTTTATTTGTAATCTGTAGGGTTTATTAAACACAAACCTGGGTTCAATTGCATCACTGGTTGCCTGCAGCAGAGGTTGCGCAGTGAGCGCTTCTCGCCAGAGGCTCAAGCTTCAATTGACCCATTCCTACTTCGAAGTTTACATCAGCCGTGCGCAATCGTGACATGGCCATTAACGCAACCTCCTCAACCTACAGGTCCTGAGGGATCAGATCCAATATTATATAATAAATTCAGTTATTGGCGACTTGAGCAGTTGGTGTCAACGTAACAAACAGGTTTTGAAGTAATCTAAGTTAGTATTGATGGAATTATTTGTATGGAGGGATTTCTTTTGAGATGTATTCACTTCAAAAGACATCAATGTATCCAAAGAAGTGAATCTTCTAGGAACTACTTCAGATGAGAATCTCACCTAAGAAATTTGGCTTATTGATCAATCAATCAGATAAAATATTGTTTAGATGAGTTTGATTCACTGAATGTTTATTTTGCGAATGCCTTGTCCCACATTAGTTTGAACATAATGGCTTGGGGATGTGTGATGAAAGTCCAAAAACTCACTATTGGACGAATGTTACTATACAGTCACAAGGAATATGTAGAGAATTCTTTTACAGAGTGATGATATTGATATGACTTCGGCAAGCAGCACTGATACACTTTCATGTATTGCTGCAGCGAAAGCTTAGGTGTACTCTTATAACATTATATTTTCGATATTTCTACAATGAATACTGTCATCATCGGGAGGAATGTCAAGTGAGGTTGTTAGGCAAAATGTTTCCTACTTATTCACCAAACTCAAACACCTGTTCATGCACCTGCAGTATCATAAGAATGTATCGTCTTTCCCTCAAACTGATTTCCTGAAGTCTTTGAAGTCCACTAGATACTCGTTAGGACAACAAGAGGATTTTTCTGAATTCTTGGGGTTCTTATTGAATTCTCTTCGTGGGCAAAACAATAGCAGAATCAATACTGCTGACCTCTCTGGATTGAATGATTCCGTAGTCTATCTCGTCTTGGGTTTGTAAATATTTTGCTATGAAACTCTTCACTTGTTTACTTTGTAGTAGATGTTCAAGAGGTAGCAAAAACGTATGTGAATTTCTGGAACTCCATCTAGTGTTTCCTAATATGACTAATAACCAGACCGTGCAAAGCTTATTGTTGAATCATCTGAAAGTTGAATTTTTAACAGGTGATGATCGACTGTATTGCCAAAAATGCGTCAAACTAACTGACTGTTATATGAAAACAAGTATGGCTGAGGCATTAGTCAATCTAAAAATAACACTAGTGATCTTCAAACAAGACTCAGCCTCTGTCGGAAGTACCAAACTCTTTCGAAGATTCGAAATAGATTGTTAAATCATCCGAAAATGAAACTTTCAACTGGTGATGATCGACTGTATTGCGAAACATGCGACAAAGTAACTGACTGTTATAAGGAAACAAGTATATCTGAGATCTTCAAACAAGACTCAACCTCTGATGGATGCACCAAACTCTTATGAAGGTTTAAAATAGATGAATACTTCAATCTAGCAGACCACTATTATAATATTCATGCAGTCATTGTTCACTGTGGTTCTGGCTTGAATTTGGTCATAATGATGATGTGGTGCTGCAGGTTTTTCCGGGTTTTCCTGCAGCTGAAAAAGCAAGTGCGCCACTGGAATCAATGAAGTCGCCCCGGAGCGCCAATCAATTTTTATTGTTGTTTTATTATTTCACAAATAAAGGTTTTTACAAAAAAAAATATAAAATTGTTAAACGCCAAGTATTTGTAATACTGAAGTCAATATTATGATTTGAAAGTAATAAAATAAAGTGATGGTGGGTGAAAAATATATAGTTAATCACATTTTAAATAGCTACCTATTATTATGCATTAACTAAGTGAAACTCAAACAGGTTAGAAAAAACCTAGGCTTTTGCTGCATTTCCAAATGATTTCAAGGCTTTGTTCTTAACTATTCAACAAAGACTATTCTCCAAAGGAAATTAACTGAATAAATCAAAAACTGATTTTCAGCATAGAGGAAGAAAACGACTCGAAACTCAACTACCTGGACATAACTAGCGGATATACCACAACACAACAAAATTTCAAATGGCATTAATATACAGGAAACCTACAAAATCAAGCTCCACCATATCCGCAAGTTCGAACTACCCATCATCACACAAAATGGCTGCCTATAGGTGACTTAAGTATTTTCCTGTAGTTCTTGTGTTCTGTCCTTGAAAAAATTGTGACTCCTGCATTAGTATTATTCTCTTCATTGTTAAATAAAAAACAACAGCAATTTCCAGACTGAAATTTTCACGTGACAAGTCATAATATCGCGTGAGTTTAAGTTTGTTTGACTCCAAAATTCAGCGAAAAACATTTTTATCCTCTAATCTAGCCGAATAACAGGTATAATGCCGTTCCTGTTAAAATTAAATTCAATGTTTCCCAAGTTAGCTCCAATTATGGCAAATTACTTTCGAAGTATACATCCATTAAGAGAATAAGTGTCGAGCTTTTCTTGCGGTGACGAAACGAGATCGAGTGCAGGTTTTGATAAGAATAACCATGCGTATCTTCGCGTGATTGAGGAAGTGAGATGATTTTTCAATCAAAATGGGGAGAAATGTTCATAATGAACGATTATTTTGGCACAGGAGATCAAAATGATAGAGAGAATCGAAGTTTCATACAGAAAGACATAAACCCTCTTTTCATGATCCAGTACAACTTTCAACAACTGAAGTCGATTACAAAGTGGGGGGAAAAATCTGAAAAATAACAAAAATATGTACTGGTGGGCTGGAAAATTCGTAGTCTCATACACAGCCTAAAGAAACACGCTTCAATAGCAACACAAACTAGAAAATAAAAAATTATTCGAAACTAATTTTTGTCAACATCGATAATAAGTTCTATGGCTTGATGTAACTAATAACTTCCAATAAGTCTGAGATCAGAAGAAATATATTAACAAAAAAAATTTTTTGTAAAAAAGCGGCGGATTCTTCAAATTATATTTTTATTATCGATTCTGTGTAACTTCGCGAATGCCTTTGAGATATATGTGTATGATCAACTAATGCCGCAAGTCAAACCCCTGATCTCTGCAAACCAACATGGCTTTCTTGCAGAAAAGTCCACTGTATCGAATCTCTGCAGAATCAAGCAGTTTTTGATAGAAGTAATGGACAGAAGTTGACGTTATGTACACAGATTCTGCGAAGGCCTTCGACAGAATTAGTCACTCCATCTTACTAGAGAAAATAGCTCAAATGGGTTCAAATCTCTCACTGACTCAACTTCTACGCTCATATTTGGATCAGAGAACCAATTTTGTTTTTTATAATGGATTTGCATCTGCACCATACTTATAATCATTCGGTGCGCCACAAGGCTCCAATCTGGGGCCCCTGCTTTTCCTCATCTTCGTAAATGATCTCACCTTCGAGCTTTCGTGTGGCAATTTACTTTTGGTAGATGATTCGAAAATCTTTTCATCTATCACAAGTTTAGAGAGCTGCTCTTATCTCCAGTCTCAATTAGACCTGATAGATAACTAATGTCGAATCAATAAATTGGCAATGAATGTTAAAAAGTGCAAAGTGTGCTGCTCTCTTACACGTACTCCCAATATTATTGAGTATTTCTATACTTTCGAGGATGAAATACTCCTTCGCGAAGCTGTCAAAGATCTAGGGGTAACGTTCAACAGCAGGTTGACATTTGTTGGCCACACCAATGCTGTCGCGGCATCGACTAGAAAAATGCTTGGCTTCATTCTGCGCAACTGTAAATCATATTACCTCCTTAACCATACTTTATACATCTTTCGTTCGCTCCAAGTTAGAGTATGCTACTTTGATTTGGTATCCTCTCTATAATAGGGAGGATAGGGGGATAGGGAATCCTTGGAAAATGAGCAAAGGCGCACAGAGACTGTGCGAGATCCTGGCGATCCTAATCAGGATAATGAGATAAACTTATGAAATGGTTGTATTTTCACCGATTCTTGATATGTGTACAAAGTTTAAAATAAATCTGTTTATTTGATGTCAGTCAAAATCGAGTCCAAAGAGTCGTTTACAAATATACAAGTGAAGTTTATGTTAATGAAGCTGCGAAATCATCAAAACCATCTTCTGGAAGAAAAACTATGTCTGTTGATGAAAAATACAAACTTGCAATTAGAAGAAGAGTACTATTATTATGAAGAAAGGATTACAGACCCTTGGGAGCCTTGAAAGAAGACCATAGTATGTCTTCAATGATAGGCAGAAAGAACTAATGGAAAATTCTGAAGGAATGAAATTTAAGCTGGAAAAACCGAAGCATAAAATCGCTTTTAATAGAAAATAATGAAATTATTTGCTGAAGTAGACATGACCAAAGGTAGATTAGCAGATTTCGACGTGAGAATTGACAGATATATTATCTGGACGAAACTTGGCTCAACTAAGTAAATATCATAGAAAAAATGGCAAGACAAGATATCACAGGTCCGCCTCAAACATTTCAGAAGGCTGGTCTGTCGAAAGAAAAGGAAAAGGAGAGCGACTGATTATCACCTACATTGGAACTGTTGATGGTTTTGTTGTGGGCATTTTGTTGATGTTTGAGTCAAAGCATTTTGGCGATCACCATGAAGGCGTGAACAGCGATGTGTTTGAAGAATGTTTTGAGTAAATGTCACGCCTCATTCCTCCTAACTCATCTATGATTGTGATAGATATTGCAAGTTATCATTCCAGAAAATTTGGTAGAATATCAACTAATTCAAGAACGAACTATTGTCTATAGTATGTTCAAACAAAGAAGTCAACAAAAGTATACTTAGCTCCACAGATCAGATGATAACCTTCTATAATGATTTTACAGTGATATTGGAATATTCTCAAGCATTCGATCGCATTCACCATGAACTCCTCTTTGCTATTTTGGGCTACCTAGGGTTTTCAATATATGCTGTAGCGCTGTAGCACTATCAAAAAGTTACCTTGGCAATCGTTTCCAAAGAGTTTTGTATAACAACGAAAAGTCTGATTCAATACAAATTAAAAACGGGGTTCCTCAAGGTTCAATATTGGGCCCCCTCTTGTTCGTTTTATATACATTTCAATTTTATAGGTCACTGCAATTTGCAACCATACATTGTTATGGAGACGATACTCAGCTGTCTGGAATTCGACGAGAATTCAATTGACGAGAGCCTATGGCAAATTAATACCGATCTCGATATGTTATTATCGTTGTCAACTAAATATTCCCTGTTGATGCATTTAAATCTTTATGTCATACTCTTTGGTACAACAGCGACAAGAAATTATTGTTCTAGCCTCATAAATATTGTAATAGATGAAACAGAACTTCCCTTGAAAGGAGTTACAAAAAACTTGGGACAACAGTCTTCGTTTCAAAACACACATATTACAAATTCTGAAACGGGGTGATGCAAATTTGGAAATGATATATTCCAACAGAGCATTTCTGAATAAAAAAAGTAAAATTATACTCTGCGATCTTTAGTTCTTTCACATGCCAACTACGCAGACGTGGTGTATGGTCGAGGAATTTTGAAAAGTGACAGTTTTAGAATCCAAAAGCTCCAGAATGCATGCATTAGGCTCATTACGGGTACGAGGAAACGAGAACACCTTTCCCATCTACTCAGGGATGTGGGTTGGTTGAATAGGGAATCCAGACGAACATTTCATTCTGCAACATTTTTTCAAAGACTTCTCGAAAAAAAACCGTCTTATCTCTTCGAAAAAAAATCCTTCAGAACTGAGGTACACCATTTCAACTTGAGATTCAGGACACATTTAACAATACCACAATATAAAACTTCTCTATTTCGCGGATCTTCCACTTACCATAGTTTGCTTAAATAGATCCAACCAATCGAATTATTTCGAAATCAATCAACCTTTCTCCAAGCTCAAAAAAATATATTTTTTGTATTTCAATTTCGCTGTATTTACTGTCGCACTATTCTTGATAGCATACTTGTTTTTTCTGTTTCGTTTGTTCTTACGATTGGATGTATAAAACCATCAATGAAAGCCATTATTATTATTATATATTACCACTCCCGTACAATACCACTGTTGGTATCGCATCTCATTCCCAGCTAACAAGATTTCTTCGCATATATTCAAGTCAACCGATTCCATACCCCAACTAACAAAGTTTATAATACTCAGCGCGAAGAGGCATCACATTCCCGTTCTATATTACTCTATATATTTCAGGTAGCGTCTCAAAATCTAACGGAATATATTTACGAAATGGCATTAATATCTTGTAAAGTGTAATTACTTGGAGGCACGGCGGCAGGTCGATGTTACTATATTACACTGAGCTCGGCTTAACTTATTCACACGCGGAGACATGAAATTAACAACATGAAGACAGTTGATTTATGCACTCAACTTCCATCAGCACTTTCTGTATTACTCTGGAGTCAGTAGACTGTGCCCCAGTAGTTGGGATACGATTCTCCATTGGATGTGGTCATTATACTGCTGGAAGTTATGAAAGATACTTTTTTTTGCTATCTTATTTTTTATTTGTTTGTAACTGTATCTCACATAATATAATAATAACAACGATACAAATAAAAATACAATACAAATATATGCATGAATAATGAGATGATTTGTGGTAGTGCCTCTGCCTAAACCATAATGGCTTGTGCCGCAGTATTACCAACACTCTTATCCCATTAATAATAATGTGAACATAGATATGCAATTTTTTGTTGTTGTTGATAGAGTTGTGCGGGGAGAAATAGAATCATACAGTGTTAGTTAAAAAAGGTACTTTGAAGATGGCTATGTTAAAGAATAGATAATTTTGAGTCTGCTTTAAATTGTTGAAGATTTTTACATTTTTTCAGTTCGTTTGGGAGGCTGTTGTATATTTTTGGGCCAAAATAAAGGATATTCCTTTGAGTGAGAGTTTTGCTGAATCTGGGAACTTTCAGTGTGAGATCAGTGGTATATCTTGTGGCTCTAGATTGGTGAGCATATTGTTGAGGTTTTTGTCCAGAAATGTCTAGATCAAGGTTTGTAGGATATATAAATTGTTACAAGTAGATCATTTCTACTCAAAATATCTCTGAGAGTGTAGAATTTGTGAATAAGTTTTCTTACTTTGCTGACAATGTAGTTAATGTGATCATTCCACCTCATGTGCTGGTCCAGTATTACTCCTAGATACTATCAATCCAGTTTGATTAACATACTCAACCAACAGTTATCAGATATTCGTCATTACTGATATTTCAAGATTTGATAGCCGTCGGTAGGTGTATATATTTTCTTAAAGACAAAGCACAAGCCTGTGGAAAAGTAGAGATTCACGGCAGATTTGAATCGCTAGAGACTGAATTCATTTGGAGAAACTTCCTCAGAAAATGTATCCCACATACTACATAGCTACAGAGCTGTAGCTCTGCATTGACTGATGTGTCAGATGATGTTCTGNAGTTGAAAAACCAAGCAGTTCTGTTCAATTTTCGTTTTTTTTTAGACCCTGTTTATGTACTATTTCAGTTTGATATAAAAAAAAGTTATTTTTCATGAATGAAATCGGTCTCTATTGGGTATTTTGAAATGCTGGAAAATGATTATTCTGAAAAGACGTCAATAAAATTGAAGTATGATAATGAGAACGAGCAAATGAATTTCAAATTCAATGAATTATTTTGTGAGGTGCTCAGTCTGAATCTCTCAGTTCTTATCAGATTTCCTGATCTTGTAGGATATTCATATTGTTGTCATTGTAAAATGTATTTTGATTTATTTTTATGAATTTCAATCAAATGAAACATTGATTGAAATTCATACAAAGGCTGTAGGAAGCGGCATAATATTGAGATGAAAAAAAGTGGGCGACAATGATCTTTGGCATTAGATATTAGACGTATAACTCTTTTTTGCAATATAAAAATTCCTTTGGGATGACGAAAATCCCGCCACAACACTATGCCATATACCATGTGACTATGGAAGAGTCCGAAGTAAGAAGATTTGACCGCTCTGATACCTGATACTGAATCCTTCAGTCTACGAATCATAAATATTGCACTCGATAATTTCTCGGTCAGTTTGTCAACATGACATGACCAGTTCAATCTGTCGTCTATCTGAGCCCCCAGTAGCCTAACACTTTTACCCGAGGTTGAATACGTATTTGTGGAAATTATAAGATTTTGATTTTTAGCCTCATTAAGGAGAAGTCTATTTGAAACAAACCAGTTACTTGCAGACTTCATGGTGGCGTTGGCAGAAACACTCAAATCATTAACACTACCGTGACAGTCCACCAAAGTGGTATCATCCGCAAAAAGAAAACATTTTTTAGGAAGTATGTGGTAGTATAGGTCATTTATATATAGTATAAACAAGATTGGTCCCAGTACAGAACCCTGGGGCACACCATGTTTGACAGATTTCACATTCGATTTAATCCCATGTAATGATACACACTGTGATCTATTGTGCAAATAGGATTCAAAGAATTTAAGGGACAGTCCGCGGATACCATAATAGGAAAGTTTTTTAAGCAGAATATTATGCGAAACACAATCAAATGCTTTCGATAGATCGCACAACGTTTTGAATGAATGTCTGCCCTCCTCAAAACCTATCACAATACTGGATATGATATTCAAAAGAGCATCGATAGTGGACTTACCCTTTCTATACGCAAATTGTCCAGGGCAGAAAAGAGAATTAGCTTCTAAGTATGCTATTAATCTGCTTTTGACAATTACCTCGATAACTTTCCCAAATATAGGGTCTCCTTTTTCAAAAAGAGGTAGGACTACAGATTTTTTTTAATATTGCAGGAAAAACCCCATGAGAAAAATATTCATTTATCAATAGGGATGATGGGTACTCAATCATAGTGGCAATACTTTTGATGATTCTACTGTTAAGCTCAAAATAGTCTGAACACTTGGAGTTCTTGAGAGACTGGATACTTTCCATTGATTATGTTTACTTATTACTTATGTTAACGATACTACAGAAATGAAAATGGGCTGTCGATGAAAATAAATTCAGTTCTATATCTGTAGAGTAGGGAGGGTGAGTGTAAGCTCACAGCACTCAGGCCACATGTACATCCTCCCGAGGAGTTGTCCTCCTAGGTCATCGTCCATCCTGTCTTTTCCAGGAAGGTGAGATCTCTCCTTTATATCGGCAGGTGTAGGCCAAGATTGCCGAACACATAGTCTCTTATTGACGATAACTCCGGGCACTCGCATAGAACATGTCTGACAGTCTCATATTCATGTTGTTACACCTTGCATAAAGGTGTGTCCACTAGCCCCATACCATGGAGGTGTTTCCTTAGTTGACAGTGGCCAGTCAGAAATTCTACTGTTAAGCGTAGATTTTTCCTGGTTATCGCCAGATATTTCCTCGATGCCAGCTTCTCATAGTCGCCCTGGGTGATCCTGGCAAGATTGCATCCTTTGATTCCATCCCAACTCCTTAGAGATTGAGCATAGCTGTAACTATTGGCTAGGTTCGCAATTGTCGTAGTCGTAGGCTGTAGTTGCCACTAGGTCCAGAAATTCTTAGTCCAGCCGCTTCCTTGGTTGAAGATTCGGCAATGCGATTACCTTCACTCCTGTCGTGCCCTTTAACCCACCTCAGGATAATGTTATTATCTAGTGAGGCTTTGGCTAAATCTCGGCGGCACTCTAGTACTAGCCCTGACGTAACACGTTGTCTGTTCAAGGTTAATAAGGCTTGTCTGCTATCAGTGCAGATTGTTATTTTTTGCCAGAAATTTCTTTCCTGCTTATTTCTTTTGTGGCGATTGAGATACCAGCCCGTTCTGTTCGGACCACGCTGGTATTTTTTCCCATTCCCTACTTAATCCTTAGTGATCTGGAGTACACTCCACATCCTGAGCCTGGTTTTTAAGCCGTCTCTATATATGCGCATTGCATTTGTAGCATCTGACTCTGTGTTCTGTTCTATTTGTATTTGGTAGGGTTTATTAAACACAAACCTGGGTTCAATTGCATCACTGACTGCCTGCAGCAGAGGTTGCGCAGTAACCGATTCTCGCCATAGGCCCAGCCTCAATTGACTTATTCCTACTTCGAGGTTTACAACAGCCGTGCGCAATCGTAACATGTCCATTGACGCAACCTCCTCAACGTACAGGTCCAGAGGGATCAGACCCAATACTATATAATAAATTCAGTTATTGGCGACTTGAGCACTTGGTGTCAACCTAACAAACAGATTTTGAATAAATCTAAGTCAGTATTGATGGAGTTATTCGTTTGGAGGGATTTCTTTCGAAATTCATTCACAATAAAGGACACCAATATATCCAAAGAAGTAAATCTTCTAGGAACTACTTCAGATGAGAATCTCGACAGGGCGTGTCACACACAAGAAGTGTGCAGTAAACTAAATTTGACTTGTTAATCAATCAAACAGATAAAACATTGTTCAGATAAGTTTGATTCACTAAATGTTTATTCTGCGAATGCATACTCCCATAACATGAACATAATGGCTTGGGGAGGTGTGATGGAAGTTAAAAACTCATTATTGGACGAATGTTACGACAGCCATAGGAAATATGTAGAGGATTCTTTTACAGAATAACGTTATTCATATGACTCCGTGTGATGGTGGATGGTTTGAACTTGCGGGTATGGTGGAGCTTGTTTGTGTTGGTTTCCTGTATATTGCCATTTGAAATTGTGTTTTGTTGTGGTTATATCCTATGGGTGTGTCCAGGTAGTTAAGTTTTAAGTTGTGTTCTTCCTCAATGCTGAAACATAGTTTTTGATTTATTTCGTTCATTTCTTTTTTTATTTGTTCTATTCTTATTCCATTGTTTTGTGATATGTACAGTCCATCGTCAACGTATCTGAACCATTCTCCTTTTTCATCATGTGTTTCAATTATTGTTAAGATTTCCTCATCTATGGTTTCGGATATGGTTTCGGATATAATGCTATTTAGTGGGGATCCCATCGCTAGTCCATCTGTTTGTTTATAAATTTTCCCTTCAGATTCGAACAGGATTTTGGAACAGCAACAACGACCACAGCATCAAAAATTCAATGGAACTCACAGACAGAATCTCTACGACAAATGTCAGCCCGAACACTAAACTGTTCTCGTTCGACATAAAAAACATGTACTCCAACATACCAGTCAACGAAAGTATAAACATATCTGAGAAACTAAAACACCAAAACATAGACAAAACCTAAATTAACCAAATGGAACACAGTCTAAATACAATACTTAATCAAAACGGCCAAACCAAGAAAAAACTGATCCAAAGGTACAATGAGCACAAAAAGGCATACATAAATCCAATAGTATATAAATCAAACCTCGCAATACACGCCATACAAAACAAACATAATTTCCCCCCACCAGAGAACATAAAACTCATAAAACAAGGCAACAAGGGAAACCGCATGGACATTTGGGAAAACTTGAACATCCATAAATTTAACAGTCATAAATCACTTATCGAGGAACAAGTACAAATCAAAACACAACAAGACCTCACATTCAATATATTAAACAAAACCATACACATTCGTAGAGAAGATCTAACACAAAACAGAGTACCTGATGCAGAACAAATACAGACAAATTCACCTAAAGTACCTGAAATACCTGAGTTAAGACGCTCTGACCGTATAAGAGGCAGACGACAGTTTGAGGAGGGCCAATATATAGTTAATTACATTCTAAATAGTTATTTGAATTTATTTTATGCATGAATCATGTGAAACTCAAACAGCTTATAAAAAAACCTAGGCTTTCGCTGCATTCCCAAATAATTTCAAGGCTTTGCTCTCAACTAGTCAGCAAGACTAGTCGAGAGCAAAGCCTCCAAAGGAAATTAACAAAATAAATCGAAAACTAAATTTAAGCATAGAGGAAGAAAACGACTCGAAACTCAACTACATAACATAACTATCGGATATACCACAACACAACAAAATTTCAAATGACAATATACAGGAAACCTACAAAAACAAGCTCCATCATACCCGCAAGTTCAAATCACCCACCATCACACAAAATGGCTGCCTATAGGTGCCTTAAGTATTTTTCTATAGTTCTTGTCTTCTTTTCGTGTGACTCCTGCATTAATATTATTTTCTTCATTGACAAATAAAAAGCAACAGCAATTTCCAGACTGAAATTTTCACGTGACAAGTCATAATATCGCGTGAGTTTAAGTTTGTTTGACTCCAAAATTCAGCGAAAAACATTTTTAGAAATAAGTAAACACAATAATATTATGAATAACGATGACGGACCTATACCAAAGAGCATACTATATAGCTTGTTAAAATAAAATAATGTTGTTGGGTTTACTGATTACTATAAAGACACATTGCAAAAATAAATTTGGATAGGCAATATTGTGAAATTAATTTTTATATAGCTGAAAATTGTTTTATATAAACATATATTGTGAAATAATAGATAAAGCAAAATTGTGAAATTAATTCAGGTTGGTATACCTGTATGGGTGGTACACCTGGATGGTTTACCTGTATGGAATACCTATATAGCATAAATAGGTTAGCTCGCATTAGTTTCCTCTTTCAAGATGATCACTTGGTGAGCGAAACACGTGTCGAGGTGTTAAAAATAACGATTTGGTGTTGGGAAAAAACTCCAGTAATATCAATTACTACACCAAAGCTTCCAAACAGTGCATCATAAGTACGAGTATGAATAGGTGTCAGCCACAATAAAACCTTGCGTGTTGCGCTGGGGGGTCGAATAGTCCCACTCACTTCCAACCTAACCTAACCATAATTCCAACAGTTTCAATCTACCGCCTTCAGCAATGAATGAAGCACGTTTCTTTGTTGCTTCGTATTTTCTCCACCAAGATTTATCTTTATCTTTGGAATACATGAAGATGTAAAAAGCTGTCTCCTCTCTAAAAACTAACTGAAATCAAAAAAGCTGTCGCGAAGGCAGAGGGCTGATATTCTTATTAAATCCATCAAGGGAGCGTAGAAACTTCTCCGGAAATCACCGAAATGTTTTCTGTCACACACACGGTTTGCGGCAATTTATGAAATCCCGTATCTTTGTCTGGAAATCACGTAGCGTTTCCACGTCGAAGCTGCTCTTGAGTGCCGGTTCCAGTCTAACTTACGACCAAACTTGTAGAGCCACTTGCAGTACGCTAATGGAAATTAATGGCGTTCACAAAAATCATACCGCGGCTTCTTTCCGTGTCGGCTGACGGCTGGCCCATCGTCCCTTGTCGGAATCTGATCCAGGATTTACGGCGTGATTTTTGTGCCATTTTCAGGAGGCAGGATTTTCAGAGACAACAGTTTGTTCCCTTTTTTTTGTTTTTGAACCAAGGTTTGTCATTGAAATATCGCATTATTGAATATGTAATAATAATAATAAATGTATTGCCTACCAAAAATAACAATGAAACAAACAAAAATTCAAGAAATAGAGAGAGACAGAAATACACTTTGTGTTTGAGATGCAAATGGAGTTTGGTTCAGATCGCGAATTTGCATTCGCATATGATCTTCCACCAATGCCTAAAATATATGAAAATAAAATATTATATTAGGGCTTGAAGAGCAGGAAAGAAGAAAAGAAACAAAAGAAGTTGGTACATGGATATAGAGATATATGGATAGCTAAAATCTTTTTCAGGATTTCCGCCGCTGACCTAGTTATTCTGAATGCTGAACAGATGTTATTTAAAATTCCTTTACAAAACAGTTTCTGACATGTTAAATAATCGTTTTTCCATTCGTGTAGATAATTTATTTTGAAGGATATCGTTTAAAAATTTCCATTTCATGTACAGGAATGTTTAACACTACCTTTTCATGCAAATTCAGGTTATGACCATCTATTTTATAAGACAAATGTTCATGTAAGTAGGGTAGACTCTAATATTTGATGATTTTAAAAAATATGCATATTGCATGAAAACGTCTACGATTGGACATATTCAACCACTTCAAATCTGCCAATTTGTATGAAATTCTAGACCTTCTTCTGATACCAAATATTAACCTGATGCGGGAGTTTTGAAATTTTTGTATACCACACCTTTAATGTCTAAACATGAATAATAAACAACGTCATAATGGTTGAAATAAGATAAAACTAATGAATCACATAGCATTTTCCTGACATCTACATGCAAATATTGTCTATGGGGATATATGAGTTTCAGTGATCAATGATTAATTTTAATATATTTCACATAAAAGCATATAGTCTAGAAGCCATCTTGCTCATGCAGTTAAAGGTCGTTCAAGGTCGAATCCTTGAAATTTCGAGATAGCCTTGTGAAATAGGGTGTGAATCAAGGCTGTTTAAAGTCAAACCAAAAACACTACACCAAAGTTATCTTGTCTCCCTCAAGGTCACATTAGCTACGTTGTATCGTGTAGGTTCGAAACCTCAAGAAGTCAAAGTCACCTTGTCGTAAATATGGGTGAGAAAATGAAGGTCATTCAAGATCAAACCTAAAACACAACTCCAAAGTCACTTTGCCTGCGTCGTGTGATGTAAGTCACGGTCGTTCGAAGTCAAACCCAAAACTCTCACTCAAAGTCACCTTGACTACATCGTGCATCGTAGATAAAGTTCGTTTCAAGGTTAAACGTAGTGGGTGAAGGTTCCGTAATCGGCTTAAACCAACTACTACACCGTCGACCAATCAGGACTTTCCACGTCCCAACTACAACCTAAGGCAACGTAAAAATAGACGAGCATCAACAAGAATGACTCCAGTTTTGAATTCAGCTACCAAGCAGAGTACATGAATACGGCAAGTGGTGAATGTTACAAGTCTGTTGTCTGAAATTGTGTTAACAGGTCCGAAGTCTGTGGAAGAACAAGTGAAACGAAATTGATTTTTATGTTGATATTTTCGAAAATACTGAAAATAATCGTGCCAATGAATACCGATGAGTAACTTGAAAACAAAAGTGAAATGAACAAAAGGAAATAACAAAAATTCAAGAACGCTAACTTGTACAAATTTTGTTGGCCTGGCCTATACAGATAGATCAACTAGTAAATTCCTATACGAACCTATACAGGGTCATTCAAAAGTACTTTGACAAACTTCAGGAGGTGATTCCTCACAATATTCTAATATGAATTGTCC